>LPNX010986223.1:325683-445683 GCA_001517045.1 Pseudotsuga menziesii
TTGTATGAATGTTAGTATCTGCAATAAAATCATCATTATCAGACATATCAGAATCAGCATGTTCAATTATCTCTTCACTTACATTCAGAGGTTCTGGTGGTGAAGAGGATTCTCCAACTTCCATTGCTACTAGGGGCTCTTCTTGAAACTAAACACACCTTTCAATGAAGGATTTGTTTGTGCTCAAATTTATCATCTTGTACCCTTTTTAATATTCAGAGTACCCAACAAATAGACACTCTTGGATTTGGGGCTGCAAAGCCTTCCTCTTTTCTGTTGGAATTCTAGCCCAAGCCCTTGAGCCAAAAATCTGGAAATGGGTCACATCTGTCTTGTACCCACTCCATGCTTCAAAAGGAGTCATACCATCAAGATGTTTATGAGGCACCATATTCTGGATATAGGATGCACAGTTTATAGCTTTGGCCCAGTACTTTGGTGGCAAAGTCTTAGCCTCCATCATGCAGGTTGCCATCTCTTTCAGTGATCTGTTCTTCCTCTCAACAACACCATTCTGCTGTGGTGTGTAAGGGATACAATATTGCATCTGAATACCTGTATCTACACAATATTGAATAAAATCAAACTTGACATACTCACCACCATCTTCAGATCTGAGGACCTTGATTTTCCTCCCATAATGGTTTTCAACCAAAGCCTTAAAGACTTTGAAGAGGCCAAAAACTTCAGGCTTGTGTTTTAGGAAGTAAACCCAACAATACCTGGAAAATTCATCTATGAAATTCAATCCATATTTGTCCTGACTCATTGAAATATGAGGAAATGGGCCAGCAACATCACTATGGATCAACTCAGGAGGTGCAAAGGTTCTCTCATGACTAGCTCTCTCAAATTTATGCTCTGGGTGTTTTCCTAGGATGCAACCTTGACAAACTCCTTTGGAAAACTTAATCTTTGGTAACCCTATGACCATTTATTTTTCACTAAGATCAGAAAGATACTTGTAATTGAGGTGGCCAAATATTTCATGCCAAAGCTTGCTTGCCTCATTAGCATGAATCAGAAGAGCAGAAGGGTTTGAGTAGGGTAGGAAGTGTGAGAACATGTATACCTTTGAAGTATGATTTGCAACTCCTTTTCCAATGACTTTACCACTTGAGATCTCTGTGATATCAACTTCATCAGGGGAGAATATGACCTTCTTTGGAGACCCTGTGTGGGTCATCTGATACACTGATAAGAGGTTAGAGGCAAGACCTAGAACATACAACACATTGCTGAACTTACCATGGTCAAGATCAATCCTCCCTTTGCCCAAACTTTCAGTGAGAGAGTCATCTCCCAGTACTATTGGTGGACCTTTTGACATGTCAAGTGAGGTGAATGCCTCCTTGGTCGAAACCATATGTCTTGAAGCTCCAGAATCAATGATGAAACTAGGTGAGCTTGATGTGCCAGCAACCAATCCATCAACTCTCTCTCTCTCTATCTTCTGAATTTGATCCTCCTTCCCTCTTCTTTGAGCTGTCTGGAAGGGAGATGCCAATCTTCTCCAGGAGTTGGGTCAGCATTTCTATTTTCTTCTTCATATAGGAGCTCTTAGAATGATTGCCCTTACTGCAGTATGCACACTTTCTCATTTCTCCTTTGTTCTTCTTCTTCTGGGGGTTCTTCTTGGAACCTTGAGGCTCCTCTAGAGACTTTTTCTTGTATCTCTTTTGTTCAGGTGGGTTTTTAGCTTTCTTCTTGCTTTTTGAATCCACCCTGGAATCGCCAGCAACCAGATATTGGTCTTTGGATGGTTTGATGGTGCCCATCATCACCAATTTATCTTGTTCTTCTGTGAGAGATTCCATGAAATCTGCAAGGCTAGGAATTTTCCAGGCTCGAGCTATCAACTTTGTGGCATAGAAGGTTGAAAAAAACACTGAATAGTCAGGGCCAAGCTTCGAGAGTATGTCCAAGACCAGCTGATCATCCTTCTTTTCGATCCCACCTTGTTTTAGTTGCAAAACAAGTGCTTTGAACTTGGAAAAATAGAGTTGCAGGGATTCAAAGCTATTGGGACTCAGGGAGATCAATTCATTTTCAATTTGATGTCCCCTCATCTCTTCTGTATTTCCAAAAAATATCAACAAGATTCTCCCATACTTCATTCGGTGATGTCAATCCATCAAGATGGAAAAGGAGGTCTCTGGATATACTCAGACACAGGAGACCGTAGGCCTCATCCCTCGTGTTGTGCCCTTTTATCTTCTCTGCATATGCATTGGGCTCTTATTATATTGCCATAGTCACTCTGTAGAGGCCTTTCACTCTCAACAATATCTCCATCTTTGCTTTCCATTCAAAGAAATTAAATGGATTCAAGATGATCTTCTGAGATTGATCCATAGTTCAGAAATTGTCTCGTCAGTCAGCAGAATGCTCCCAGTTAATGATGTTGAACCTACAAAACAAATTGGAAGGAGAGAAATCAATCTAAAAAGGATCTAATACCATGTGGAAATTGAACCCATGTGTTAGAACAATTACACTCACAACAATTGCCAATTACACATGCAAATTACTCACAAAAGAGATTGAATAATGGAGCAGAATACTAATCTATATTGAATAAGTGTACAATAGCCAAAACTACAAAGTCATAGGCTGCCACAATAAATAATTACATGAGGGATTCGAATTCATGAAGATGCCATTCGAATCTAGTCAAAAGCAGGCTTACTAAATCTAAGCAAATCCCCCATAGGTGCATAAAGCAGTTTCCAAAACTGTCTAGGAGCTCACAAATTGGAAAAATCAATTAGGAAAGATAATAGTGGGTGAAATAACAACTCATACATTCTTTTCATAGGAGAAAATAGTGGAGGATGTGGAGGACAAAAAACAAGTTAACTTCACCTAGTCAAACTTTCCCAATTGCCTTAAAACACTTAAAAAGCACGCAATAAAGCAGAAAAAGTAGACATGTGCTACGGAGGCCAAAAATAAAGCAAATTTGATTCCATGACATTTCCCAAGTGCTCCATGAATCAAAATTAGCAAGTTTGACCACTATGGATGTGTGGAGAACAACTTGCATAAGGTGGAATATGGAAACTAGGCAAATAAAACAAAAATTGGATTAATTAATGTCTAAGGTAGCTAGCTATGGGTTGATTATTCTAACAGTAATGGTACCAACACATCCACTATGTTAGGGCCCTGAGACCCATAACTATTGTAAACAAAATCACCAATCAATTGCATATCCCTAATCTAAGGCCAAAGACCCCCTAGAGAGGTCATGTGTGGTGACTTGATACATTAGTCTTTCCTTTGGATCCCTAGAATATTCCTTTAGTGTCTACGACCTAAGTTTCACGATCGCTCAACTATGTCAAAGGTCTCTAGACCCATCATTAGTGATTAAAACAACCTAATGGTGTCAATTCCCACACACAAAGCTAAGAATGGCCTCAAGAGGTAACATATATTGGTTTAAGGTGTTATTGGTGGTCCTAGATGCCTATAAGCTTTAGTTAGGGCCTAAAGTAGAGGTTTCATCCCTTGACAATGTCTAAGACCCCAGGGCCCTCCCTCCCACTTATATTTATTCCCCTCTCGCTAATCCCTTCCCTTTATATTTGTCCTCCCTCCATCCCCCCCTCATATATCTCCCATACCCATCCCTCCCTTCGCCTTATATTTCTCCTCCCTTCATCTCCCCCATATATGTCCCCTACCCTTCCCTCCCTCCCATGATTCCCTATAAACCTTTTTCTTCCTCCTTTGACTCCCCCCCCTCTTAACCAATGCAATGTTGGGCCATGATCCACCCCATAGACCGTCTGGATGGAATATTGGGAGTCTACATAGTATTATAATGGGATAAGGGTTCCATTACTCTTTTTTATTCTTGTACCAAATTAGTTAGGAAAAACCGCATATGCGATATGAATCACATATGCGCTATATCGCATATGTGATATGAATTGCATATGTGATATAGCGCATATGCGATATGAATAAGTTATAATGCATATGCGTGTTTAAAAAAATTAAAACTTGGTGGGAATAAGGTTTGGCATTATGTTCGTAATTAGCTTCGGACTACTGAACCTATTGGCTAGGACAAGAAAACTAGGGATATTGTGTGTCTTTTAGAATTCTATCAATATGCTCAGTTTCAATGGCGTGTTTTGCTTTGATAAACATAGTATTTTTTTATGAAAATTTAGAATATTGTAGACTACGATCTTACGATTCTGAATATGTAATTTTTTCCTTCAAATGTATGTTTTCATTATTTATTATTATTTTTCTAAATGACACACATTAGTTTTCAAAAATAGATACATCCATTGTTTTTTATATAACTTTTGATTGCCTTCACCATTTTCCAAGAAAACTATATAATGCACTAGAAGGGAGAAATATCTACAATATTATATATAGAAATCAAGGATTTCATTAATTTATGCCTCTAAAGTGTTGCACCTACACATAACGTTTTCATTTCGAGCTTTTTTTACTTTAATAATTAATAAAAATAATAATTCATGAAACAATATGAATAAATAGTGTTTCACTAGGCCCTATGTCCTTTACATGTATGCAATATTTTATACAAAATTGACATCATTTACCTCATATATTGCTGCACCCCCACAAACATATCTGTTATGATGTGCTGAAAATTTGAAAACATAATTTCGCGGAAACTAATTTTAAAATCATTTACACACATTTTTTCCTGCATAAATGTTATACATTATGAAAGATGATTCAATTACCTATATTTTGTGTTTTTACTTCATCTTCAAGTACATTAGGGAAGTACCCTTAATTATCACCTAAATTCAGAGGTTCCATGTTTTCCCATTATTATGTGGCATCTAAAGTGTCTTTAAAGGAGTCCATGATTGTCCATTAGCCCAGAAACATTTTTTTCTTAATGAGGTTATCCAACCTAGAGAACAACAAATAGTGAGACTTTGAAAAGGGAAATGTTGATCTAGAGAACACTCGAAAAAAAAATTCATACTTTGATTCACGTGTTGAGGGCCAAAGAGTTTGAGTCTAAATCAACAATCACCACATTATGACTTTAGTATTTTTATCCCTAAATTGAATTTCATCCCAACTATATTTAGATATGGTAAATAATGTTTGAAAGGGGGATGGGAAAGACAAACCGTAATATTGGGAATGAGATGTGACTTTTTATGGGATATGAAAGAGGAATTTTTCATTGATTTACGACGATGGATATTTGTTGACTACTACCTTGTGAAAGAATAATAGTCTTGGTAAATTATTTATAGGAGTACTTTGAAACTAGTACAACATTATCAAGGTGGGTACTGGGTAGAGGAATTTAGGAGAATACTTGAACTTAAGAGGGACACTTCATTATTTATCCTATTATTGATTGCGAGTAGGAAATCCATGTCCCGAGCTACTATGATAGGAATATTTAAAGTGAATGTGTTCTTCCACACAATACCCCTAGGACGTTTGTGAGTTTTGCAAGTATTAAGGCCTCTCCACTACACATTTGTTATTTTAGTTAGCTATCTACCCTATTTGCATGATTTTGGGTAGAGTGTATTGATTTTTTTAAATTACTTCATGATTGTTTCTATGTATTTTCATTGAGAAAATCCCTCAGTTAGGGGGCATTCTTTATTTTTGTTGTTTCATTACTTCAATGGAAAATTTACCCCTAGTAGTGATTTCACCCACATCGACATAATTGGATTAGAGAATTATATTACACTACTACTTGGTATTCATCAAAGTACATAATTATATGTATATGATTATTATATTTCTTAATGAATTATATTTTTTCAATATGAAATAACTTGAATGGGTTACGATAAAATTCTCATTAAATAACAACCCTACTATTCAGTTCATTATGGGATAAGTTTTTACAAAGTGGTATTGAAGCAACTAAATTCTCATAATTGAGTTGCTACAGGAAATATATGCCTTAATAAGTTAGTCAAATTTTAGTAGATGTTCATTTCAGTTTTTAGGAAGAAATCAACAAACTTAGCTATATACTTTTTTTTTCTTTACTAATTTTTTGTATTTACATTTTCTTAGGAAGATGTTTTCTACAATAGTAGCACCATGTAGACAACATTCTACAAGTATAACAGCATGCAAATAACCTTCTGAAACACCAACCCCATATAAACAACATTTTTAAATTCCATCTCCATGAAAATAACCTTCTGCAACACCGACACCATGAAAACAACATTCTTCAACACTAGTTTGATGCAAATAACCTTTTTTAGACATTTTCATACTAATAGAATGAATCTACATTTTATAATCAGATTGTGCTCTCAATAAACATCGATGTGCAATATTAGTATCAACTTACTTGGCTCACTCAAAATTCAAAATACTCCTCAACAAATCAATTTAAATCACTATAGAAGTATAATCACTATAGTATGTTCCGCACGAATATATGATTAATAGGATTTTTAATGTATAGATGAATGAATGAATAATTAAGTAGATAGAGATAAACCCGCCATATTTCAATGTGCACCCCTTGTGTCTGTCCTTGTGATTACTATGTGCATATGAGATGATACTTTATGATGCTATCAAGAGGTTCAATATGTTGGCTCCTGTTGGGTACTTTTTGGTGAAACCTTCCAAACACTAGTTCTGACTTCCTTGAGCCAACAATTCGTGTCATTGTTGGGACATGACATGGGGATCATAGTTGAACGATGTCGATATGGCATGGAAGTTGTCTAAAGGAGATATTGAAGAATGGATGTAGATAAAAGAAGACAAATTTTTGTAGTAGGAGACTAGATGCTTGCATATAAATCCTGAAAAGTGGAAACAGAGGTACACATATTTTGACTTGAATGAAATTATCTTTGGTGTTTTTCCCCATCTTTTCCATGATTGGTTAAAGAGACAAAATGAGATTAATATCACTTGGTGAAGGCATGAACTGATAGTATGGACTTAGGAGACGATAGATAGGTTAAAGAATCTATATATTAAAAGGTCTAGAGAAATATATGTTTGGTTCCATAGGTTTAAGGAAGGATATATTGTGAAATTTGTAATAGAGAGTAGTGAGTGATAGAGTTGTGTAGAGGTTATATTTGTAGCAGATGATAGAAAAATATTCATGTTAGAGACATCTATGTGGATATGTAATATCCCAAATTTTGAACTAACACTTATGGGAATAAACCCCATTTTCTTATGATGTTACTTAGATGTTTTAATTGCTATATTGGGCCTAAGACCCCACTGCATATGAACATGATGATTGTTTGATATATTGGGCGTAATCCAATTGCATATGTTATATATATATATATTAATATATGATTTCATGTGTTGAACGTGGACCCTGAAGCACATTATTGATGAGATGTTTTGTGTTGAGCGAGGAGCTCTAGAGCACATGGGTATTTGATGATTTTTGTTGAGAGAGAAGCTCTAGAGCACAAGAGTATTTATATTTGTGTTGAGAAAGAAGCTCTGGAACACATGAGTTATGAGACATTTGTGTTGAGCATGAAGCTCTAAAGCACATGAAAAGATAAAATCAGAAGTGTTGGGCATAAGCCGTGTAGCCTTTCAAGTTGATGTTGAGCCTAAGCTCTGAAACATCGGATCCTTGGCCATTGTATCCCTTTGTGTATCCTACAAGTACATCCTAGCATTAGTGTTGAGAAAGGAGCTCTCAAATTGCACTAAGTTTGTAACTCCATGTTTTAGCATTGAGTATGCACTCTCGATAAGCGCTGGGAGTTACTGAAAAGAGTTAATTATGCCGAGTGAAAATGAATTGGATAAAACATTGATCTCATCTTACTTATTTCTAAGTGATTAAATGAAACTTTGAATTTATGTATCTCATCAAGTACTAAAGAACTACCATGTTATACGAGGGAATCCAACATGCAAGGAGGTTTAGAGTTTCCTAACCTAGTTGACCTAAGCCCTACCTAAAGGCCTTATTAAAGAAAGTGACTAAGCTAAAATAAAAGTGTCATATGTTTAGGGATCATGCTATATGATACCCAAGGACAAACTGTTAACAAATGATATGTGTGTGTGTGTGTGTGTGTGTGTGTGTAAAGAGTAAGCATAGTAATAATACTAATAGCTATAAGAACTAAATAAAGGATCCATATGTTATTATTAATACTAATGATAACTAAATATTAGAATACCTACAAGAGTTTAAATAGGAACTAGTCAAAAGTTCCTAAGTTAAATATTAAAATTACCTAAAGTAAATAAAAACGTTTATTTCAAGAAATCAACTGATTCTTGATCTAACTTCCCCTTTAACTGAAAAGTATGCCTACAAAAACGCAAGCCAAAGAGAGGCTGGGAGATCTTTTAATTATTCCAGAATTCTGCCTCATTATTCTCAAGAGAGTTCTTGGAGAACATTTTTCCTAGGAGGAAAAAGGAGAATTGATACAGAACCTCATATCTAAGATATGGAAGCCTTACCTTAGGATCTCTAAGCTACTTGCATGCTAGAACAAGCTTAGGGGAATCCGTATTGAAACCAATAATGGTTTCGGTTCATGGTTTGGTGGAATGTGGTAGTTCCCGAGTTATTTGGTTATCTAAACAGAGGTCATATCCGTCTATGAATTTGTTAATGCTGGGAATTTTAGTGTGTAGGATTTTCAACCATTAAAACAACTTCATCTTGTAGGTATGAGGTTCTTTATTTTTTCCTTGCAAACTACATAGGTTTTATTATTAAAAAAGAGGAGACTGAATTCTGAATGATTATTTAATAACTTTCTACTATAAGCTAGGTTATATTTTCTACATTTCTACTTTCTTCACTTAGAGGTTAACGTCATTGTTTATTAATAGATGTATTTCTTTTATGAGAGGTTAGATTCTCTTTTTCTATTCAACCAGGATACTTTAATATATTTTATTCATGATGAATTAAACAACTTTAGTGTTATCTATAGGAGGGTTGGTTTCTATTTATGTCTACAATTTATTTCGTGTTTATTTCTTTCAAGTTCAAAACCTAGAATTATTTAAAAACAAAGCCTATATCTTATCTCTACTGGCAGTTTTCATATTGTCAGCAGGCTCATATTATTTATAAATAAACCAACTTATTATCTATATTATTACCCTAATATCTATGCAGAAGACTATAACTTAAACATAATTAGCTAACACTTTAAATAAAATATCACAAAAACAAACTATCACAAACCATGTCCATTTTAGAAACAACAACATCGAATCCCAAGCTAAGACATCGAGACCTCTAAGGTCTGCAGGAACGAGTGACTCATATTTCATAATCACACTATATACTTTATAACCTAGTGCAAAATACAGTATCAAAATTGTATTTCTGAAGAGATTATAACATAAGAAATCAACCATAACCTAATACCAAATACATTAACATATATCTTATAAATCAAAAGGCTACAAGATCGAATCCTGTTGGAATTCATTCGAGACCCAAATATCCACACACACATCATTTAGAACCCACATAGCCGAGGATCGAATCCTACGAAGTCATGGTTTAAAAACTAGGGTTACATTCCAACCACGACCAACATCGAATCCCATAAGGTTCGATTCGCAATATTTTATCAACTCTCCAATAGCTTATAATTATTCGACATAGTCTACGCTAACAACATTAAAATGCAAGAAGGTTTAACCCTAAAATGAAATCGTTTCCGTGTCAACATTTCCACATATTAATGTAAACCCAATTTATACGTTGTAATCATTTCGAGGATCATGACCGAGAAAAAAAACCCATTAATTTAAACTATAAACAATTAACCATTGTCTATGCTATCATACCAATGACATCCTCTTCACATTATTAAAACAGAGCTCACGGCCATTTCCAAAATAATGCACAGGTAAGTAAACAACACCACGAATGACCATAAATCAACAATTCAACATTTCATTACATAGTCGCTAAGCTAATTGGAAAGAGTTCCTGTAATATCCCTCTAGTATGCCCCAAGTATTTTGTAATTGTTAATGTTTATTGTACTTGTTTTTTTGGTGGCGAGCTCAAGGCCAAGGCCCCACTAGTAAAACCTAGTACATTAGGTGATTAATTCCATAAATTTGTAGATTTAGGAGAACAAAAAATATTGGGGCAATTTAAAATGACTCGAAACAAATCCACTAGGGGAAGGGTAAAAAATGAGGGAAATCTTGGAGGTCGACTAAAGGTAACTGGGTATCATCGCGGTGTTGATGATGGAACTATCCACCATCCTCACCTTCAACCTTAAGTCACTTATTAGACACTAGTCAATTTCTCATACGCTTAATTGGTAATTTACTTATTGTGGACATACGATCCTAGGACTTGAACATGAGGAAATTATCGCATAAAATGCACTTGATAACCTAAGAGTAACTACAAAATGTAAAATACAAATAGATAATAAAGAGATTTTATGAGGAAGAGAAACCTTCATCGCAATGAGGTTACTTCCACCTCACCTTTAATCAAAGGTTTTAAGAAGGCATGTATATTATAAAACATTATATATATATAATAGCAAAACATATATATATATATATATATATATANTCATATATAATAGTGGAAGCATTATATAGTGAAAGAAACTTCATTAGTGGAGCATTTTATAAATTTCATGTATATAGAACACTATATGATAATGGAGCATTATATAGTGAAAGAAATTTCATTAGTGGAGCATGTTATAATTTACTTGTATATAGAACTCGAGCATTATATAGTAAACCGAATTTTATACATTTATATATATTGGAATTTATATAGCTAAAATAAATATATTTATATTATTACATATACATAGTATATGTAGAACAAGAATACCGATACCTTGTGTAATAGTGAATGAGTGTGGAACGGCTACCTCATTTATAATCATTAATTAAGGAGGTGTTACTTAATTCCCTCATTGATATTTACTATTGAGAGACGTGGATTATGGAGGCATTAGTTACCCTGATTTACAGTCTTTGATTGTGGACGCGTTACCCAGTATTCATAATCATTGATTATGGAGACGTTAGGGATTTTAAGATTGATATTCACTACTAAAAGTTGTTTAGGGGGGGTGGGGATCTCTGCGCTCCGGATAAAAAGCAATTTCTAAGATTTATAAAAGGCTCAGCATTTGCTTTTTAGGGGAGAGTGGAGAGGGACCTCTGTGTTTGATAGGCGGGGGCTTGAGCTTGATTTCCCAAACCCTGATCCCGAAGGGATCTATGGGTTGGCTATTTTAGGTAGTTATAGATCTGGAATGACCTAGGAAGGCCATTACAACTCCAGGGAGAGAATACTTACCTACCTTTGCATTTTGATGGAAGAAATGTAGTCTGGATGGCATCTTCAATTCACAATATGCTATCTGGGTTTCTTCATAGGGTTGCATCACCTATGATATTCGCATTGGGCGTGTGGCAAATAGATACAGCTTCCATGTGGTTGTAAGTTTTGAAGTGTAGGTGTTTCCATTTCATGTTCACTACGATATTCTCTATTTCATCGGGATGTATCATATCCAAAACAATCCATCAAACGGTATGCACTCATCCCTTCTATGCTTTTCGGTTGGCTCTACCCATTATAACCATGATGTTCAGTCTTGGTAGAAATTAAATGTGTTTGTATGCTTTGAAGTTTGCAATAATATACCCGCTTAGTCGTTTTTATTTTTATGGTATGTTTTGATAGATCCGAAGCATCATAACTATGCAAGTAGTTACCATTATATTTGTTTGATATATTTGGTACACATTTGTATCTCTGTATGATGAAGGATGGGATAGGTTTTTCCCAAGGTTGTGTTTGGTTTGCGATTTAACTTGGATTTCACCTTAAAGGTGTGATGTGACAAATAAGCAAGGTTGCTGGGTTTATGGTATTTGCATTTTTGAGTTTAGCATTGCCAGGTTTACCATTGAATATACCTTGGAAATGCAATTTGCAAAAAGAGTGGGATCACAGTGAGTATTATATCTCCATTTTGGGTTTTTCACTTATCCTGTTACCTTGGATTTCCCTTAGGGTGTGATTTTCCAAAGGAGCAAGATCGCTGTATTTATGGCGTCTACATTTTGAGTCGAGCATTACCAGGTTTACCATTGAATATACATTGGAAATGTGATTTGGAAAAGAGTGGGATCGCAGTGTGTATTATATATGTGTTTTGGGTTTTTCACTTATTCTGTTACCTTGGATTTACCTTGGGGTGTGATTTTCCAAAGGAGCAAGATCGATGTGTTTATGGCATCTGCATTTTGAGTCGAGCATTGCCGGGTTTTCCATTGGATTCACCTTTGAGATGTGATTTGCAAAAGAGTAATATTGCAGAGTGTATTATATCTATGTTTTTGGGTTTTTGCATTTATTCTGTTGACCATTGGATTCACCTTTGAGACGGGATTTGGAAAAGAGTAATATCACAGTGTATTATATCTACATTTTTTGGTTTTTGGATTTAACCCATTGCTAATGGATTCACCTTTGAGATGTGATTCGAAAAAGAGTAATATCACAAAGTGTATTATATCTACGGTTTTGGGTTTTTGCATTTATTTCATTACCTTGGATTGAACTTGGAGGTGCGATTTGCCAAGGAGAAATATTGTTGTGCTTATGGTGTCTGCGTTTTGAGTCGAGCATTGCCAGGTTTACCTTGGTTTTTTCCTTGGAGATGCGATTTACCAAAGGGGTAAGAGCGTTGTGTATTGTGTTTGCGTGTTGAGATTTGTATGTTACCGTAGACTTCATTAGAGATGCGACTTGCCAAAAGATTAAGATCTATGTGTGTTAAAAAGAAAACATAGCTAAGTTCTGATTTAATATTGCAGTGTATTTTAATTTGGTAGAACCATATTTTTTTACCATGGATTCAATTGCAGAAGTGATTTGCCAAAGATATAAAGTTTTTTGTGTGCGAGAAGATTACACATGAATAGTGGCTATGCATTAGGGTTATGTATAAAGTATACCTATCTGTTAGAACTATATGTGTTTGCTCATAAGTAGATTTTAAAGGAATGATGGCTATTTATAATATAGAATTGAATTAAGACTATGTGTAATACCTTCAAAAGGGTAACACTCTTGCTTGGAAGAAAAGTTAGTAATAAGATGAGTTGGCAGTTAATACTTATTAGAATTAATTAGCCTTATGAATTTCCCTTATCATAATAATTTATTTATATACAAAATGCTCAAGGGTAATTATATTACCTTCCCATGTTATCATAAGGGATTTACTTAAGGGTTGTTATCTTGAGATCGGGAATGAATAGGAGTAAGTGGGTTGAGTAGAACCTTGGAAAATAATGAGGACGGTTTTATACCTTGTATTTAAATTAGCATAGAATTTCAGTCATGGCTGGATAGCGGTAGGGAGTACCTTAGAAATACTCTCCAAGAAGGCATCCATGAGAATTTACTGAAAGAATGTATGGCGACAAGGATGTTGCGGAATGTAATTCTTATTTTGAATGAATAATACATGATAAGACGGTTTGGTGGACGTAACCCACGAACTGGATGAACCCGTACATTGGCCTCGCTCTTTTATATTCTTGATGTTTACTATCTCATGTGTTCTTGATATATTTATCTTATGTACTATTGATGTATGTAATTCATGTTATGTTGATAACAATGGTGTAAATTGTCAAATGATGAGTCCAAAAGAAGACGGATTATTTGATGTTCAAAAATATTAGATAGTGTAATGGATAGGGGATAAAAGCTAGAGTTATTGCTTAAAGGAATTTTCCTAATGTGTTAATTATTATAAAACTATGGATCTCAGGAATGAATGGAATGGATGATTTTATTACAATGTGCCTTACTTTTATCACTCGAAAGTCGTAACGGTAGTTGTATCGTAGATTTAGGTTGTCTTTCGAACAAAAATATATTTTACTATTTTGGGATCGTCACAAATGGTATCAGAGCTAGAGTACCAACGCTCGGGCCTATTGGGGCTCAACATACAATTAGAAATGAAGAAGATGATAAATACTAACCAATCGAATGGTTTTGTTTTTGGTTGCATGGTAATGATGAATGTAGGAAATAATTTATCTAAATGGGCCTTCAAAGAGTAAAGGAGGTAACTAAAGAGGATAAAGAAAAGAAATATCATGGAAAGGTATTCTATCACATTATCAGTAGATTTAAAGACCAAAAATGTGTGAGTAAGTCTTGCATCTTCTCTTAAAGGTTATGTTTTTATTACACACACAATATATTTTATTATAGTCATCGATACGCTTTACTATGCCTTATGAAGAATATTTCATGTTGAAAAATAATTGCAAAAGAATCCTAAGTATTAGGTAATGAAGGAATCACCACTGCTTAAGAAAGATTTCAAACAGTCCCCTGTAAAGAAGGTTGTAGGCATGAGAACGTTAGGCTTATCATACTATTGATTCAAAACTAAGAGTTCAATGAGATGTTAAGAAAAAAATTTCAAACACATAGAATATATTTTTAAAGGGAAGTCTAAATTTAGATGCCAATTTGCTCCCTATAGAAGTAAAGGGAGAGATCTAAATAAAACAATACTTCTTAAGGTATCGATGTATTCCATGTAAACACAAGTATAGTATCTACTATTGAAGTTAGGGGAGTGGAAAAATTATGCAAAGTAGAATACGCATGCTTTTACAATTATGTTCTTGTGTTAAAAGGTGAGTTGGGATATATAATTAAACACCATAGAAAATATTCATATGTAAGTGAGGAGATCTAAATCATGATACTCCTCATCATGTTAAAACATTGTTGGTTATTGGAAAACATGTTGGTGTTCAGGTACACAAGGTACTCCCAAAAGACCGAACACCAAGAATAGCAACTCACACAAATAGATCACATATCAATACACCAATGTTTGTCACATGGTTAAAACCCTTGAGAGAGAAACAATCCATAGCCCCAACCAAATCGCTACTTGGAGCAATTTATTATGCAAAATAAATAAAGTTACATAAGCTTCTCATAATCGATCAACTAGCCAACGACCTTGTAATGTCCCTCTTGCGCACCCTTGGTATTTCAAAAATTTGATTGTATATTGTACTCGTCTTCTGGTGAGGAGCTCAAGGCCAAGGCCCCACCAGTAAGTCTATGAAATAAATATGATCTAAGTTGAGGACGTAAGAGGCTTAAGACAGAGACATAGTTTCTCGACTGGAAGCTGAACCCTAAGGGTATAAAAAAAGAATGGTCAGCGTAGCCCTAGCATCATCTTAACTAGGGCATCCTATACGAATTCCCATGTCGCCAAAACTAGCCCCAATTATGAAAAAAAAAGAAAACAAATACTAGACCCTCGTTAATTAAAAGCTAATATTATATGAGAGGATACCTTGACCGAAGGCATCAAGGAATTGCCTTGAAAACTAAAAGAACCGAAGAGGGAAACACAACTAATTACTAAGGAACCATATTGGGTAAAAGATGACATTGTGTACATATCGACACACCCCAAGTTAATATGGTTGACATATATTACACCTTTATTACTATATGAAGGGAATCATAGGGCTGAATGGCTAGCTCCTAGATGATTATGCATATAGTTGGTATATACGTACATTTAGAGGTAAATAGCGATATACATATATATATATATAGTATGGCCATTGGCCAACATAGTCCATTTTGCTTATTGAGTAGCTTGCATATGAATCATGATAAAGGAACATGCAAGTAGGAAAAAGGGAAAATATATATTTAGATATAAAATAACTCAAGCAATAAGGCTTGCTAACGAATCGGTAATAATTATTTTCCATGAAGTATATATATATCCTTCTCGATATGGTCGTTTTTAGGTGTCCTAAATAGCTGCATGGTGCTGAGCACGCATGCAAGCAAGTGAAAGGCGGCTTAATGGGTAACCGACAGACTCAAAGAAACTTTTGGAAAGTTACCGTGGCCTTTAAATTTTTCCTATCAGTTACTGCCAAACTTATAACTATAGAATAGCTCGACGCCTTTTCAGAAATGGAAACAAAATAAATGAATTGAGAAGGAATGCCAACTTTGGTGGGTTGTCCTAGCTTTGAGGAAGATCGATAGTATGCTATAAGTAGGAAGGAAGGCATAAAATCCTGGAAGACGACTGGCAAAGAAAGGAAACAGCCACTACGAGAGCTAGGGCTTCAGGTCGGCGTGGAAATAAGTATGGCCTCTGAAGGGTTCCATGGGCAAGCAGAAAGTTGAGTTACAGGCAGCGTGGACCGCTCAAAGGCGATCGTCTTCAGGGAAAAACCTGGATCGCAGGTTGCGCAATACTAGTGTGAGGTATGATAAATCCCCATGCCCGAGTGATGGATTGAAAACCCTAAGTCTTGTGATGCGTGTGGGGTTGAATCGTGCTGTGTTTTTGAAGTAATTATCGTTATGTTTTATGTATGAGAGATTACCAAAAAATAGTTTTCATGCAAGCTGCGTTTTTGTTTATCCTTTTGTGGATCAGTGGGATCTGCACCCCAACGCTTTAAATCCAATCTCTCGTATGCTGTGTTCTGTATAGACCGGTTGGATCTGAATCCCTACCATTTATTTCAAGCTCTGCTCATACTGGTTTTCTTATGCATCGGATGGATCTGAAACCCCGCCCCCACCCTTTTTCAAAGTTATGATTGCTGTGAAGGTTGTCGACTGCTTTGGTTTGGATGCCAGTGTTGGAGTATACCCTGAGTGTTACCCTCTGCCGTGTTTTGCTGGGAGATAGGAACGTGTTTGGTGACTCTGCCTATATAGAATTTGAATGATTGTTCCTGTATTTTTATTCAAAGAATGACTGTTTCAAGCCGTGGGTTCCTTTTTATGTGATATGGACCGTAGGTACCTAACTCTGTCGAGCTCTTTCCAGTTATATGCAAGTTCCTTTTATGGACTGTGTAGATTCTAAACTCTTTTGACTTTCTCTAACCTAGAAACTGCGGTGTGGGAATTCATGCAAACTACCATGAATCCCCTCAGTTCATTTTCGATCTGAGCATTAATAAATTTTCAAAGTCTACGATTGCCTTTGTTATAAGGTAGGATGTATTCTCCACTGTCTGCGATTGTTTTCTTTTACATTGTACCTGAAGGAACCATTGAAGAATTTTGGCTGCTTGCAATAACTCGATCTGAGGGTTCGTAGCCTGTAATACCCGTCTTATCATTAAACTCGTAATGGGTCTTGATTTGGTGCTTTTCCTTTATGATAAAATTTACATATATGTCATCTTAATCTTGTGGAATATGGGTTAGTAGTAAGTCGTTTTGCATACAAGATAAGTGTGATGGATACTTCTCGGCGATTCTTTCCTTTGTCTATATTAATTAAACTAGAAGAGTATTGTATTACATGAGGGTTTGGTAGATATGAGTGACGATTTTATCCATAGGTGGAATTATTCATATACTCTTTTAATACTTGGAAGTTCAATTGCTTATTAAAGGGCGGATGAGTAGTGTTAAACTCCCATCCATGGTAGTTCCTTTAGGATATAAAATGAATAAAGTATTAACCTCTAATCCAATGCACCTCCATTGGGTTCTAAAACATATGATGTATATTGGAAAAGATGAAATCTTGGTAGTTGCTGAATGACAAGGGCGTGGAGTATTGGGGTTCTTGTCATCCTCATTTATCATTTTGTTACATTTTAGTAACTGAGGGTTGGATGCCTAGTTTTGTTAGTATACCTGAAAGAATTTGTTAGAATTCAGGTGTGGTTTGATCTTAGTAGCGAATAGCTTAGAAGGAATCTCGACAAGAGAGCATATGAGAAGAACAAAAATGAAAGTATGGCGACAATGATGTCATGGATTGTAACATTTTTCAATAAAATAAATGTCACAGGATGTGACGGTTTGGTGGACGTAGCCCACGGATTGGGTGAACCACATACTCCGGTGTCTCTCGCTCTCTTGTTTGCACCTCATGTTTGTTTATCTTCGTGTCTCTGTGTTGTTGGGTCTACATGTTTTACTTTATTCCTGTTTTTTCTATACATGTGATTCCGTGCTACAAAATGGATGGTAGTAATCTAAATGATAATTCAAGTATGTTGTTGATATCATGATGTTTTATTATACGCATAGTAAGTCTTGTTCAGAGCACGATGATGATGCAATACTGGTGGTTATGAATAATAACTTGGGGAGTTTACATTAAAGAAATTTGTCAAAAGATTACTTTACAATGCATGTGTTTTGACACTATTTTGAGTGAACATATTTTATATGAAATGCCTTGTAAATCTACTGCTAACGAGATTGAAATGTTTTGTAGTAACATCCAAACAAACATGTCCTCCTTTCGCACATTATGACATTAAGGATTAATGGACTAATTATAGAATTGTTTTTAAGCCACGTTAAGAATGAAGTGTCGGTGTACTACACCTCTTAAGTCACAAATGATAATATATTAGGATTATTTAGAATGACTAATGTATGGTTAATGGAACATTGTAAAGAGGTGCGACTATTTTTAAGAGAAGGTTGCTGCCTATGTCTCTTTGGGTTCAATTTAAGTTAAAACTTAACCACAACATCTCTACTTAAAAGGATGATAAATCTGTAACTTAGCACCATTGAAATATAATTATATTTCAAATAAAAACCCATGTTTAGGATGGTAAATTAAATCAGGAACCCTTATGATAGTTCACAGGAAAATGTATGTTAAAATGTGGTTAAAGGAAGTAAGCATGTATTCAGACTAATAGTTGAAAGTTGCAGATAGATGAATTAAACATATTCACAAACACATTGTAGGTCACAAGGTGTAAGCTATTATTAAAAGATTTGCATTAGTGGTGTATGTGTCTTAGTCACCAGCTAAATCCTACATGGGGAAACAACAATCTAAAATAGGGGACCTTGCCATGGGTTATGAAGTTGTATAAATATGTGTGTCTGGAATAATTAACAAGGCTGCATGTTTTCTTGGTAAGCAAATCTGAACCGTAGAGGAACGCTTGAAAGTATCATTAGTATCGTAGCTGGTCATTACCTTTTGAAAAATAGAAACTCTTTTATATTGGGAGATGTTACATTTTCGGTCTTGATTTGAAATATTATTAATTATATGGACCTCTTGTTATATTCAATTGTATACCTTTAAAGAGAGGAAGAATTTTTACCCCATTAATTCTGAAATTTTCCTAAGGAATTTTGGGTTCGTTACAGACCCTCCATGCTCTTTAAATAGAGATCATGGACCAATCGGGTGTTAAGCCATAGATCAATGGTTGGTATGATCTAAGAGAAGTTGAACCGTCGGATCACTTTATGTCTAGAACATATTGTGACCGTCGGATTAGAATATTTACAAATGCATACTAATGCATACTAAAGAAACACACTTTACCTAATGGATATATTACACAAGTTGATATTAACTCACTCCTAAGTGTCTAAATATCCTAACATTTGGTTATAAGGATGTTGCTCCAACGTTGAAATTCATGTGAAAAGAGTGGGTTGATTTAGAAGGAATAGTATACCATACTTATGGTTACCTTTAATGAACATTATTCATTAGTAAAAATTTTAAGACGAACGTATTCGAAGCTTGTTTCTAGTGGGTTTTTACTCAAAAGTACAAGAACCCCATTGACAAGTATATTGTTTCCCTAAAGGCACCAAAAGGAAAATATGACTATATAATCACTTGGGATTTCTACGTCTTTAGCTTACACACATTATTGTTGTATAGAATTGGACTATCCCTTCACTCATAACTTTCCAAAGACAGATGAGTAACAATGTTTTAATTGCTATTAGTATTTGAAAATGATAAGTCAATGAATGTCGTATAATGCTATATGCTAACATTGCAGGATTGTGCCAGGAACACTATTAATCGAAATTGACTGTTAGTAAAAATATTCACTCGCTTAAATAATGAGGTTAAGAATGAGTGATGTCTTACTTTCTAAACTTATTATAAATTTCCTGATTTTGAGGTTTTTATCAACCAAGGATTAACTGTGGATTATGTTGTTTATGTACTGACATTGCATAGTTTCACCAATATTATGACCATTGTCACGATTAATGTGCATTATGGTATACAAATTCACTTCCGTAGACGAGTTGTGCTCAATTGCTCAAAATGAGTAAGGAGTTATTTTTTTGGATGGTTTATAGGATTGTACGAATCATAAATCATGGTAGAGGTACAATCAGTACAACTTATGGAATGTTGATTAAATTATTTTTTATCGATAGAGGTTGGTTGTATTTTAACTAATTGTGAAGTTGATTCACGAATCGGGAAAATGATAGTGGAGTCACGATAAGCACCAAAGAGTGTGTGTCACAAATAGTCAAGGGTGGTAATTAACATTAAATACGAACAAGGAAAATTTATGTTGCCGAAGCACAATGGTGTTAGGTAAATGATTGTTGTGTGAGAACATTGATGTTAGGCATATATGTTGTGGGAGCTTAATGGTGTTTGGGAAATGATTGCCCTGTGAGAACATTGGTGTTAGGCATGTGAAGTGACAAGAAAATTGATGATCTAACTCTACCATGTTTTTCCTGGACTCTAGCAGGGGGCTCGGTACAAAAAGAATTGTTGGACTCAAGCGAGGAGGCTTGAGGGGAATCGTGAAAGAGTTATGATATCAATAGCAAGACCTAGGCAAAGCTCGACATCTGGAAGATATGACGTTGTTTGATGTCTTTGAGGATAAAACCTTTGACTAGGAGTCAAAAGCGAGAGTAACTTTAGATATACCCCAGAAGTCCACACGGGAATTGGTAAAAGAACTCCAGGGAGAGTTTGAAAAATAACGAATGAAAATGTGTTAACGAATTTCCAAGTAATTGGACTATTGCATGTCTTAATATGTGAATGCGATGAAAGACCGGAGTAGGAAAAAAAAATTCCCCCAAAGAAGAAGGGGATGAGGAATTTTAAAAGTTTATGATTGAAGAAAAAATGTGAAATAGATGATATTAACTTGCAAGAAAGGTTCAACTTAGTTTGAGGACTAGTTAAGTATCCAAATGTTAGAGATAAAATACATCCTCCCAAAAGGATGAGTAAATATCGATTTCTTATGAGAATCAATTTACATTATTGAAAGGTAATTATGGACATAAATACTAGAAAATGTTCCATGAATTGCAATTGCGGTGTTGCAGGAGGACCCATTGTTTATGTTTTGAGTCGAATTATAAAATTAGGACGTGTTTTACAAAATAAATTTTGGGAAGACCCGATCTTGTTACAGGAAACTACAGGTCTTGAAAAATGGTGACTTTGCAAAAACAGGAAAGATCGACAGAGATTAGAACAGAAAAGACGAAGTGAGAAAAGATGGCTCATGAGAAGAACTAAAATTGGGTAAAAACAAGAACACCAAGGACGATGTTATTTTTAAGGGGGAAAGGATGTAATATCCCTCTAGTATGCCCCAAGTATTTTGTAATTGTTAATGTTTATTGTACTTGTTTTTCTTGTGAGGAGCTCAAGGCCAAACCCCCACCGGTAAAACCTAGTATGTTAGGTGATTAATTCCCAAAATTTGTAGATTTAGGAGAAAAAAAACATTGGCGCGGTTTAAAATGTCTCGAAACAAATCCACTAGGGGAAGGGTAAACAATGAGGGAAACCTTGGAAGTTGAGTAAAGGAAACTGGGTATCATCGCAGAGTTGATGAGGGAACCAACCACCATCCCCACCTTCGACCTTAAGCCACTTATTAAACACTAGTCAATTTCTCACATGCTTAATTGGTAATTTACTTATTGGAGACATACGAGCCTAGGGATTGAACATGAGGAAATTATCGCATAAAAAGCACTTGATAACCTAAGCATAAGTACAAAATGTAAAATACAAATAGATCATAAAGAGGTTTTATGAGGAATAGAAAACTTCACTGCAACGAGGTTACTTCCACCTCACCTTTAATCAAAGGTATTAAGAACACATTTATACTATAAAAGATTATATATATGTAATAGCAGAACATATATATATATGAAAGGAATTTCATATATAATAGTGGAAGCATTATATAGTGAAAGAAACTTCATTAATGGAGCATGTTATAAATTTCATGTATATAGAACACTATATATAATAATGGAGCATTATATAGTAAAATGAATTTTATACATTTATATATATTGGAATTTATATAGTTAAAATAATTATATATATATATATAGAACAAGAATACCAATATTGATTGAGTATTGAATTAGCTTGAGTAATAGTGAATGAGCGTGGAACCGTTACGTGATTTATAGTCATTAATTAAGGAGGCATTACTTATTTCCTTGATTGATATTTACTATTGAGAGACGTGGATTATGGAGGTGTTATTTATCCTAATTTATAATCGTCGATTGTGGAGGCATTATTGGGTATTCATAATCGTTGATTATGGAGACGTTAGGGATTTTAGGATTGATATTCACTGCTGAAAGTCGTTTAGAGGGGGAAAGGCTCTTTGCACTCCTAATAAAAAGAAATTTATGAACTTTATAAAGGGCTCTGCATTTGTTTTTTTAGGGGAGAAGGGAGAGGGACCTCTGCATTTGATAGGTGGGGGGTTGAGCTTGATTTCCCAAACCCTGATCCGGAAGGGATATATGGGTTGGGTATTTTAGGTAGTTACAGATCTGGAATGATCTAGGAAGGCCAATACAACTCCAGGGAGCTAAGACTTACCTACCTTTGTGTTTCAATGGAAGCAATGTAGTTCGGATGGCATCTTCGATTCATAATATTATATCTGGGTTTCTTCATAGGGTTCGATCACCTATGATATTCGCATTGGGATTTTGGCGAATAGAGCCAGCTTTCATTTGGTTGTAAGTTTCGAAGTGCAGGTGTTTCCATGTCATTTTCACTATGATATGCTCTATTTTGTGAGGATGTATCATATCCAAAATAATCCATCAAATGGTATGCACTCATCCCTTCTATTCTTTTCAGTTGGCTCTAGCCATTATAACCATGATGTTTAGTCTTGGTGGAAAGTAAATGCGTTTGTATGCTTTGAAGTCTGTAAGAATATACCAGCTTAGTTGTTTTTATTTTTATGGTATATTTTGATAGATCCGGAAGGATCATAAGTATACAAGTAGTTATCATTGTATTTGTTTGATATATCTGGTACGCATTTGTATCTCTGTTTGATGCAGGCTCAGATAGGTTTTTACCAAGGTTGTGTTTGGTCTGCAATTTAATTTAGATTTCACCTTGAAGGTGTGATGTGCCAAATAAGTAAGGTCACTGGGTTTATGGTATTTGTGTTTTTGAGTTTGTAATTACCAGGTTTACCATTGAATATAACTTGGAAATGTGATCTGCAAAAAGAGTGGGATCGTATTGTGTATTATATCTGTGTTTTGGGTTTTTCACTTATCCCGTTACCTTGGATTTACCTTGGAGTGCGATTTTCCAAAGGAGAAAAATCACTGTGTTTATGGCATCTGCATTTCGAATCGGGCATTACGAGGTTTACCATTGAATATACCTTGGAAATATGATTTGAAAAAGAGTGGGATCGCACTGTGTATTATATCTGTGTTTTTTATTTTTCACTTATCTCGTTACCTTGGATTTACCTTGGGGTGCAATTTTCCAAAGGAGCAAGATCGTTGTGTTTATGGCATCTACATTTTGAGTTGATAATTGTTGGGGTTTCCATTGGATTCACCTTTGAGATGCGATTTGCAAAAGAGTAATATTGCAGAGTGTATTATATCTACGTTTTTGGGTTTTTGCATTTATTCTGTTGACCATTGGATTCACCTTTGAGACGCAATTTGCAAAATAGTAATATTGTAGAGTGTATTATATATACGTTTTTGGGTTTTTGCATGTAACCCATTGCCATTGGATTCACCTTTGAGATGCGATTTGCAAAAGAGTAATATCGTAGAGTGTATTATATCTGTGTTTTGGGTTTTTGCATTTATTCCATTACCTTGGATTGACCTTGGAGGTGTGATTTGCCAAGGTTAAAGATTGTTGTGTTTGTGGTGTCTGCGTTTTGAGTCAAGCATTGCCAGGTTTACCTTGGTTTTTACCTTGGAGATGCGACTTGCCAATAGATTAATATCTCTGTGTATTAAAAATAAAACATAGCTAAGTTTTGATTTAATACCACAGTGTTTTTTAATTTGGTATAACCATATTTTTTATAGTGGATTCACTTGCAGAAGTGATTCACCAAAGATATAAAGTTTTCTATGTGTGAGAAGATTACACATGAATAGTGGGCTATGCATTAGGGTTATGTATAAAGTATACCTGTCTCTTAGAACTAGATGTGTTCATTCATAAGTAGATTTTAAAGGAATGATGGCTATTTATAATATAGAATTGAATTAAGCCTATGTATAAGACCTTCGAAAAGGTAACACTCTTAATTGGAAGAAAAGTTAGTAATAAGATGAGTTAGCACTTAATACTTATTATAATTATTTAGCCTTATGAATTTTCCTTATCATAATAATTTATTTATACAAAATGCTCAAGGGTAATTATATTACCTTGCCATGTTATCATAAGGGCTTTACTTAAGGATTGTTATCTTGAGATAGGGAATGAATAGGAGTAAGTGGGTTGAGTAGAACCTTGGAAAATAACGATGACGGTTTTATACCTTGTATTTAAATTAGCATAGAATTTTGGTCATGGCTAGATAATGGTAGGGAGTAGCTTAGAAATACTCTCCGAGAAGGAGTCCACGAGAATTTACCGAAAGAATGTATGGAGACAAGGATGTTGCAGAACGTAATTCTTATTTTGAATGAATAATACATGATAAGACGGTTTGGTGGATGTAACCCATGAATTGGGTGAACCCGCACATTCGTGTCACTCTTTTATGTTCTTGATGTTTACTATCTCATGTCTTCTTGATATATTTATCTTATGTACTCTTGATGTATGTAACTCATGTTATGTTGATAACAATGGTGTAAATTATTGAATGATGAGTCCAAAAGAGGACGTATTATTTGATGTTAAAAAATATTAGATAGTCTAATGGATAGGGGATAAAAGCTAGAGGTATTGCTTAAAGGCCTTTTCCTAATGTGTTAATTATTAAAAAACTATGGATCTCACGAATGAAGGGAATGGTTGATTTTATTACAATGTGCCTTACTTTTATCACTCGAAAGTCGTAAGGGTAGTTGTAGTGTAGATTTAAGTTGTCTTTCAAACAGAAAAATCTTTATTGTTTTGGGATTGTCACAGTGCCATTTCCAGCAATGGCATGAATCTAAAAGCCAAATCAAATCTGATAAATACCCAAAACAAGAATTTAAAAGTACACACAACAATTTATACACATTCAAAACCTTGCCAAGCAAGGAACCATATCCACGATTAATACACAGCTGTGAATGCAAATATTTATACCAATATATATATAATAGACAATTGTGATTCCAAACTAATGCACCGTTGCAAGCAATGGTGCTGCCACCATTCGAACGCCCTCATTAAAAACTAAAATGCAGAGTCTTCATTACAGAGCAAGGCCACATGTTTAAACTACCAATCCAAAAATATTACACAGTAGAGTCGTGAAAATCATGTCCGAAGGCGCCAAACCCAACATAAACCTCGAATAATGTCATATGCATCTCTCGATTCCTTTCAAAACACAAACATACTTGTACACAGTCAAAAACCCTAACCAACACAAGTATTCATTCAAAATTTCAAACACCGAGCTCACGGCTCTCTCAAATAACTCTATGCAGTGGTAAAAAGCTCATAGCTTGTTGGTATAAGGCTTATCCGTGAAGGGTATGCATCAACAACCTAACAGACCCACGACTCACACAATGGAAGCCGACCACCTGCAAACAAGAGATAGACAACAGTGAGAAGTATACCAAACCTTCAACTGAAACAACCAATAAGAAAATGTTGCAAACCAGGTGAAGGGCATGCCTTCCCAAGGAGAAAATGCAATCAAGACCTCACGCCATGATACAGAATAGAGAGCTGAATAGAGGTCCACCATCAAAATTCCAAATGACTCGTTTCTCCACGATAAACCAAGCTTAGGGCTGGAGTTTCCCAACTCCCGAGGAGCATTTACTCTACCACCCTGTCCACCACAATGTCGATTTTTATCCCCATGCCTATAGTTCGTAAACCCCAAAACATGATTTGATATTGAAATTCCTTGTGCATTAAAACCCCATGTTATGCATAGTTGACTTAGGGAAAAGTGAATATTCATGGAATATGGAATATGCCATAAATGGCTTAAAACATACATTTAAATTATGGTATAAAAAACTTAATCAACATATGGATAAGGTCTGATATCTTAATCCTTTCACATAAAACCATATAAATGTTAAGCACGTGGTTTGTAATGTCCCCAAAAATTGAAAACAAAAATTTATTAGGATAGTCAAAACTACCTCTCGTCGAGATTAATTGAACTTTGCAGAATGTGTCGTTACTTCATGCTTGAATATTTCTCGATGTGGTTTATTATTATGTTCCTTACGTTATCATGACCTTAATACCGTTGTACTATTGTTAAGCATTGATGTGTAAGTTAGTTATTTGTTTACATACTTCATTGTTTATAACATGTGCATACTATCGCATACATGTGTCTAACTTGACTTTGTTAATGGATAAATGGGTGGAGTGGAGAGACTAATTTCCCTTGTAACCACGTGATAGGTAAAAGTTTCTACTTGACACAACGGGCTTGGTTAGTTCCGACGAACTAATGCATTCTTGTCCCATTTACGTGTAGGTATACTTGGCGACGAAAAACTTGTTTATGAATCTTATCGAAAAGTGTCGATCGTCTTGGTCACTAGCCCTCGCATTTGCCTCTCTATCCTAGTGACATTATAGTGATTGTTATTATTATCATTACAGACTTTATGATAGTGACGGGGTCACTATCGCACTTACTATTTGTGTGACACAGACTTGCTATTTATGTGACGCTTATTTACCATGGTGTAAATGCTTATGAATTGAATTGTGTCCTATCATATTATTACTATATGGTTTTAATTAGTTGGAAAATAATACATTTGTAAAACCCTTGGTTTTAAGCATTCAATGGCATATTTCATATGCCATAGACTTAGGGATTAAACCGTAAGTTATTCGATGCATGTATGGGTTTATGTAATTCGCAATGGTTTTGAGATAGGGTGTAATATCGTGACTCGAACTATGGAGTTGTGAGTTTTTGTAATTGATAGTGGGGCCGAGGGTGGCAACATAAATGTGCCTTGGGAAAGCTAGCAACCCAACTTAGGAGATCTTGATTCATTGTATATTGTTACTATAGTATATTATAAATTCAAATCTGGTCTTTGTCAAGATACCTTATTGTTACTATAGTATATTAGTGATTTACTATGACTGAAATAGCTTCAACTTCTAAATTCAAATAATCACTAAAAATGTTGTTATAAAATTTATTTTTATTAGCCCATTTGTTCAATAAAGCATAGCACATGATAATGATGTCTTTTGTTTGAAAATGTCTACTTGTAACTAGTATACACAATTTTGACACACTATTACTAAATGGTATCCCACTCATGAAGCAAACGTAAAAATGTACGACCTTTGGAGGGCAAGGAATTTTCCCTATGATTGTGAGGTGGTGATCCACTCAATTACATGAAGTTTTGATTCACTCAATCAAAATAGGTTTAGATTTAAGGACTCCATGGTGGTACTCGATACAAGAGTTGATCCCAAGTTTATTTATACTATTCCATTCATTCAACATATGACAATTATTTCATAAGTAGTATAAAACAATTTTAACACACTCACTAAATAATATTATGCTCATTATACATGTATCATGTTACATTTTATTCCATATGTTGGAAAATAACTACATCTAACTAATATAAAACAATTTTAACACATTATTAAGTAGCTAATTTTTATTTATAGTTCTTGTTTTTATATGAGACAACTATTAGTGTATTTCAATTTACAAAGTATTGAACATTTTGATACACATCCAATAATTCTATATATTAAAAGTGAATGACATTGCAATGTTATTCAATTAACTCAAATCTAAATATAAAAGGTGTAAACCATCAAGGAAAAAATAAATTCAAGTTCACATAAATATTCACTCAATATTTTTATATTCATTTTAATTAAATTATGGTGTAAATCTTCTGAATTAAATTTATTAGAAAAAAATTATATTTTCCAAAATACTATCTAAATTACTTATATTATTTAATGTATATAAATAATATAAAATACATAAAATATTTATTAATTTAGGTAGACTAAAATACTACCAACATTGTTAAATTTCTTTATTATCTTTTTGTGAATTATCTCCAAATTCTAAGAAAATAGTCACTACAAATGTAACTAATTTTCTTTTATATATTATTTCATTCATTAACCAAAAACATTACTCAAATTAACATTTATCTCATCTATTTGAAAATGTTTATAACCATTTATATATAATTTAGTATAAAACATTTGTTAACATATTATTATCATATATTATCTTATTCATTAAATATATATAAAATATTATTTTATTCATTAAACAAAACATTATTTATATAAAAAAAATTACTTTATTTATTTAAAATTAAATAAAATTCAATACATAATTAATTAGCGTTAAACAATTTTGACACCTTATGAAATAACTCATTTATATTTAACCTTTCTATCTAATGATTTAACATGACAAGTTGTGTATTTCAATTCACAAAATTTTAAAAATCTATTAAACTTTAATAATAAAATATTTATAATATAAAAAAAAAATTGCATAAACCGTTTCAAAAAAATCTATTTAATTAAATAAACAAAGTCTTAACCGTCTCATCTGAACAAAAACAAAACAAAATGAAAGACAACCCCAGCTTTCAAAACCTTCATGTATTTGACAAAGCGAACTTCTAACCAAACGCTAAAATGATTCACATTGTGAGCAAAGCGCAGCTGCGTTATTATAAGATATTACTCGGCAAAATCCTAAAATGTTTCACAAAATTAACTTTTCAACAAACCCTAAAACGATTCACAGTGAGAACTAAGTCCAGCTGTGTGATTACTCACGCTATGGATGAATGTTGAATGCTTATGAAAATACTCTAACCTATTCCCAAAAATTCAATGTGCCCCGCGCTGCCGCGCATAAACATAGATTTGACTTTCGCCAAAGTGAAATGCGAGTTAGTGTCGGCATCTAAAACTCTCTCACAGGAGGGGCACATGGTAAGCGTTGCCGCAGGCGTCAGAGGAGACGACATCTTCAGAGCTCTTAGGTTTTCCAGCTCTTTGTGCAGTTTTATGTTCTCCTCTACAAGTGACTCATTGCACCTCTTCAGCAGCTCGCAGTCCACTTTGCTTTGTTTGAGCTTCGTTCTGAAACAAATTCATCACATTTGAAATAAACTAAAACATAAAACTTTCAATAAACTAAAATAGAGATTTATCAGATTTAATAAACTTAAACGTATATTCAATAATATAAAGGTTTCAACACAGAAAGCTGCCATTAAAATAGGGTTTTTGGCAGATCCAAAGTTTTATGAATCATAAATTCGAAAATATTTTTAATTTCTAAATCACGCTGAATTATGTAACAACTGATTCGAACGAGAGGCTTTCCATGTGAATGCGGACATGTAAAATGCAATGAATCAATAAAGGGCACCAGCTAATTACCTTGCTCGCCTATTCTGAAACCACACTTCAACTTGTCGTGGACGCAGATTGAGCTGTAAGGCCAAGGCTTGCTTTTGCTTCTGCAGATGAAAGAGAAATTACAGCAGTCCAAATCACTACGAAACACAAACGACAGAGCAGTAATTAAGTAGTAAATAAATACGATGATTACACTTACAGGTTCGGGGGCCTTGTTCTTTAGGAAGCTTTCTTCCAATAGAGCACACTGCTCTCTGGAAAATCTGAGCTTCTTCTTGGGGCAGCCCTCTTGCTCTACACTGCTGAGTACGCTGGAGCAAAGTAGGTCATTCTCCAACTCCTGGGTAGCACGCCGCTAACGGTGCTGTTCGAGTTGGACAACACATTAATGGTATGTGTGCCCGCGTGTTCGTGGTAATAACAGGAGACAGAGATTTTGTCAGCATCGGATAGCAGTGACACAGTTAGTGGAAGGATTGGAAAATGACGATTATCATATTCTCCAACCTTAGCTTTTGCCGCTGATCTATCGCTACCACCACCACTGCGATCTGAAAATGACGATTATCATATCATCATCCGAAATAACCAAAAAAAAGAAAACCTACCGAACATGTCAATTATAAAAGTGAATCCGTGCTATGCTGGAGATGAACGATAAGTGTAATTAAGAGTTAAAGAGGGCAGAAATATACTGATCCCGCGTAAGGTTTTCTCCTCTGGCGGAAGAAATGGGGCTCGGGGAAACATATCTAACTGCACAGGAGGCCCATTCACATTTCTCTGAGAGCAGTACTCCCTATCTTTGTCTCTAGTGGTTGTCCGGCCAGTACCAATTCTCAAACCTAAGGAGAGCTCCGTAGTGCAATCCATACCCCCTTCTTTCTGTTTCGTTAAGGTTGAAATGATTGAAGAATGTAGAAAATAGAACTTGTGTAATAGGTATATGTAGTAGAAGAGAATCGAGATGATGGACAATGCCGCGATGGATCTTGAAGGACTCCTCAATCTTTGACAATGATTATTATTATAATAATAATTCGCGACTGTCAAAATGATGAAAGGTTTACCGTCAAACACAATGAATGATGAATGATGTTGGTCAGTGCCCACTGCCCATCATGGTGCGACATCGAACAGGTGCAACATGTTTGACCCGTTAGGATGTTTATTATCATTAATATATCATTTTTATTATTATTTAGATGATTGACTAGTGTCATTAGTCTATGACTTTTTGTTGCTTTTGAGTAATTAAAAAGGAGCAGCCCGTTCAACAATCTTTGACTAAAGCTGAAAGGATTTGTGCCGAGAACAATTAATTTATGTTTAACTTAAAATAATTGTAAATTATATCATTATAAATTAAAATGTGTAAAACTTATGCATATGTAAGCTTCAAATGTTTAAATACCATTGTAAATTGTTATATATTTAAATAGCATCGTAAATTGTAATATATTAAAAATCAATCGACTTACTGATGTGTTTTCATATGCTTTTATTTTATTTTTAATATATATATATTAATTTAGACAATTTTGATAATTAAAATAAATTATTAAAATTTATCTTTTAAAATTATAATTCAAATAAAAAAACATAACTATTAACAATAATCTTTTACTTTTAATTAATAAAAATAATTAAATTTAATTGCAACTATATAAATTTACAATTTCTTATTTATATGTATAAATACGATGTGTTGACTAGGGAAAATCATATTATTGGGAAGAGTTTAGGCATTAAAAAATAAATTATATCTCTCTATATATTATTTTTATGTGTGTAAATTTTTTAAAGGTAACACTTCATTTGTGTATATTTTGTTTGTTCACTCACGTTATATATACTAAATTCATGACTAATTCATGTTTAGTTTGATTTTGTTTCATATAAATTTTCTATATACATTGAGCATTCATGTTATATAGATATATTTAATGTTATTTGGATGAATTGTTATGATTGAAATCTTTTTATTGTTAAAGAATTTATTATTAATTATTAATAAAAAAATATTGTGTTGATTCATGTTTTTTATATGACTAAGTAATATATGCTCATGGAAAACTAACTTTTGTTGCAAGTTAATGATTTCAAAACCAACACTAAGATTAGTAAGATGTTTGGAGTAGTCCAAAAGACTATTAAGAATGTCATGTGATGAAGTTCATACCTAAGGAAATTACTTTTTCTTAAAGAAGATAACCAACCTAGAGAAAAATACTTACTCAGACCTAGGAATTTGAAATGTTGATTTGGAACGCTTTGTTCCTAGTTTGGTTTAGGGGTTGAGTCCCAATGGGTTTGAGAATAGCTCACCAATTAACCAGTTTATGACCTTTGTATTTTTAGCCCTCAATTCAATCACACCCCAAGTATATTTGGGTGTGGTAAATAACCATGGAAAGAGGGGTCACAAAGGAAAAGACATTCGTGTGAATGAGTTGTTACTTTCATGGGAAGAGGAAAGAGGACTTCTACCTTGACTAAGTAAGGATGGATACTTATTGATTACTACTACAGAAATAAGAATTGTCTTGATTTCTCACATGTATAAGTAATTTAAAAGCTACATCATTATATAAGTTGGTAGAGGAATCTAGGAGCATACCTTACTTGAAGGGAGACACTATATCGATTATTGAGTCTACTATTAATTAAGGAAAGAAATCATTAAACGAAGGCGTTATAATATCAAGAACTAGAGTGAGTAAAAGCATTTTCACATAAAGTGATTATATATATTAATCTAGTTTGCTTTAATATAATTTTTTGTTTTTAATTGTTGGTTCTAAGGGGTTACTTGAATATCTAAAATTGTGGTTTATCATCCCATTCCAATGCATTTTGTTGGTTTTCTCTTTAGATATTAGGCTCATTCTTGCCTAGTGATTAGTTGCATTTTGACCAATATCATTTTTCTATATACATTGAATATTCATGTTGCTTAAATATATTTGGTGTTGTTATAAATTGTTATTCTCATGAATCTATGCATTGTTAAAATAGTTGTGAGCAATGATTGAAAGGTAAAATGTGTTTATGATTCATGTTTTTTATAACTAAGTAAAGTATTATGATTTCCTTTCGAAAAAATGACATTTATTGTGCATTTAGGTTCTCAAGACTGATGTTAACCTCGATTAGATGTTGGGAGTATCCCAAAATAATGTGAATGATGTCATGTGGTGAAAATAAAACATGAGGAAAAAATAATTTTTTTAATGAGGTTATCCAACCTAAAGAACAACACCTAGTGATACTTGCAAAAGGGGAATGCTGATCTAGAGAACACTTGAAAACAAATCCATACTTTCATTCACGGGTTGAGGACCAAAGAGATTGAGTCTAACTCAACAATTACCACATTATGACTTCAGTATTTTTATCCCTAAATTGAATTTCCTCCCAACTATATTTAGATATGGTAAATAATATTTGAAAGGGGGATGGGAAAGACAAAAGGTAATATTGGGAATGAGATGCGACCTTTTATGGGATATGAAAGAGGAATGTTTCCTTCATTTACGAGGATGGATAGTTGTTAACTACTACCTTGTGAAAGAATAATATTCTTAGAAAATTATTTATAGGAGTACTTTGAAACTACTACAACATTATCAAGGTGGGTACTCGATAGAGAAATTTAGGAGCATACTTGAACTTAAGAGGGACACTTCATTATTTATCCTATTATTGATTGGGAAAAGAAATCCATGTCGTGAGCTACTACGATAGGAATATTTAAAGTGAATGTACTCTTGCACACAATACCCCTAGGAGGTTTTTGAGTTTTGCAAGTCTAAAGGCTTCTCCACTACACATTTGCTATTTTATTTAGCTATCTACCCCATTGCCATGATTTTGGGTAGAATGTATTGATTTTTTTAAATTACTTTGTGATTGCTTCTATGTATTTTCATTGAGAAAATCACTGACTTAAGGGGCATTCTTTAGTTTTGTTGTTTCATTAGTTCAATGGAAAATTTACCCCTAGTAGTGATTTCACACACATTGACATAATTAGATTAGAGAACTAGCTTACACCAGTACTTGGTATTCATCAAGGTATATAATTATATGTATATGATTATTATATTTCTTTTAATGAATTATATTTTTTCAACTATGAAATAATTTGAATGGGTTATGATAAAATTCTCATTAAATAACAACCTTACTATTCACTTCATTATGGGTTAAGCTATTAGCAAGTGGTATTGAAGCAACTAACTTCTCATGATTGAGTTGCTATAGGAAATATATGGCTTAAGTTAGACAAATTTTAGTAGACGTTCATTTCAGTTTTTAGTAAGAAATTAACAAACTTAGCTATATACTTTTTTTTTCTTTACTAATTTTGTGTATTTACATTTTCTTAGGAATTTTTTTTCTACAGTAGTAGCAACATGTAGAAAACATTCTACAACACCAACACAATGCAACTGACTTTCTGCAACACCAACACCATGAAGATAACATTCTTCAACACTAGTTCGATGCAAATAACATTTTTCGACATTTTCATACCAATAGAATGAATCTACATTTTATGGTCAGATTGTTCTCTCAATAAACATCGATGTGCAATCTTAGAATCAACTTACTTGACTCACCCAAAATTCAAAATACTCCTAAACAAATCAACTTAAATCACTATAGTATATTCCGCGCGAATATATGATTAATAGGATTTTTAATGTATAGATGAATAAATGAATAATTAAGTAGATATAGATAAACCCACCATCCTTCCATGTGCACCCCTTGCATCTATCCTTGTGATTCCTATGTGCATATAAAGTGATGCTTTATGATGCTATCAAGAGATTGAATATGTTTGCTCTTGTTGGGTACTTGTTGGTGAAGCCTTCCAAACACTAGTTATTACTTCCTTGATCCAACAATTGGATTCATTGTTGGGACATGACATAGGGATCATAGTTGAACAATGTCGAGATGGCATGGAATTTTTCTAAAGGAGGTATTGAGGAATGGATGTAGATAAAAGAAGACAAATTTGCGTAGTAGGATACTAGATGATTGCATATAAATCATGAAAAGTGGAAACATAGGTACACATATTTTGACTTGAATGAAATTATGTTTGGTGATTTTTCTCGTCTTTTGCATGAATGGGTAAAGAGACAAAATGAGATTAATATCACTTGGAGAAGGCATGAACCGATAGTGTGGACTTAGGAGAAGATAGATAGGTTGAAGAATCTAGATATTAAATGGTCTAGAGAAATATATTTTTGGTTCCATAGTTTTAAGGAAGGATATATTGTGGAATTTTAAATAGAGTGTAGTGAGTGATAGAGTTGTGTAGAGGTTAGATTTGTAGGAGATTCTAGAAAAAGATTCATGGTCAGATACATCTATGTGGATATGTAATATCTCGATGTTTGACCTAACACTTATGGGAATAAGCCCCATTTTCTTATGATGTTACTTTGATGTTTTAATTGGTATATTGGGTCTAAGACCCCACTACATATGAACATGATGATTTTTTGATATATTGGGCATAATCCAACTGCATATGTTTTATAATTATATGCTTTCATCTGTTGGGAATGGACCCTTAAGGAAATAATTAATGAGATGTTTTGTGTTGAGCGAGGAGCTCTGGAGCACATGGGTAATTGATGTTTTTTGTTGAGCGAGAAGCTTTGGAGCACATGAGTATTTATATTTTTGTTGTGCGAGAAGCTCTAGAACACATGGGTTATGAGACATTTGTGTCGAGCATGAAGCTCTCAAGCACATGAAAATATAAAATTGGAATTTTTGGGCATAAGCCCTTGAGCCTTCCAAGTTGATGTTGATCCTAAGCTCTAGAACATAAAATCCTTGTCCATTGTATCCCTAGGGGTATTCTACAAGTACATCCTAGCATTAGAGTTGAGAGAGGAGCTTTGGAATTGTTGTAAGTTTGTAACTCCATGTTTTTAGGGTTGAGTATGGGCTCTAGATAAGCCCGAGGAGTTACTAAAAAGAGTTAATTATGTCGAATGAAAATGACTCGGATAAAACATTGATCTCATCTTACTTATTTTTAAGTGATTAAATGAAATTTCAATTTTTTGTATATCATCAAGTACTAAATAACTACCATGTTATACAAGGGAATCCAACATGCAAGGAGGTTTAGAGTTGTCTAACCTAGTTGACCTAACCCCTACCTAAAGGCCTTATTAAAGAAAGTGATTAAGCTAAAAGAAAAGTGTCATATGTTTAGGGATCATACTATATGATACCCAAGCATAAAATGTTAACAAATGATATATATATATATTCGTGTGTGTGTGCGCATATAATTTATACATGATATGTATAAAGATTAAGCATAGTAGTAATACTAATAGCTATAAGAAATAAAGAAATGATCCATATGTTATTATGATAACTAAATATTAAAATACCTACAAGAGTCAAAATAGGAACTAGTCAAAAGTTCCTAAGTTAAATATTAAAATTACCTAAAGTAAATAAAAGTGTTTATTTCAAGCAATCAAATGATTCTTGATCTAACTACCCCTTTGACTGAAAAGTGTTCCTATAAAAACCCAAGCCAAAGAGAGGCTTGGGGATATTTTAATTATTCCAGAATTATGCCTAATTATTCTCAAGAGAGTTCTTGGAGAACATTTTGCCTAAGAGGAAAAAGGAGAATTGATACAAAACTTAATATCCCAGATAGGGAAGGCTTACCTTAGGAGCTCTAGGCTACTTGCATGTTAGGACGAGCTCGGGGGGATCCATATTGAAACTAGGAATGGTTTCGGGTCATGGTTGGGTGGAATGTGTAAGTTCCCAAGTTATTCATTTATCTAAATAAATATCAGATCTATCTATGAATTTGTTAATTCTTGGTATTTGAGTGTGCAAGATTTTCATCCATTAAAACAGCTTCATCTTGCAAGTATGAGGTTCTTGATTTTTCCCTTGCAAACTACATAGGTTTTATTATTAAAAAAGAGTAGACTAAATTCTGAATGATTATTTAATAACTCTCTCCTATAAGCTAGGTTATATTTTCTGCAATTATGCTTTCTTCACTTACAGGTTAAACTCGTTGTTTATTAGTAGATGTATTTCTTTTATGAGAGGTTAGATTATCTTTTTCTACTGAACGAGGCTATTCTAATATATTTTATCCATGATGAATTAAACACCTTTAGTGTTATCTATATGAGGGTTGGTTTCTATTTATGTCTGCAATTTATTTCCTATTTATTTCTTTCAAGTTCAAAACCTAGAATTATTTAAAAACAAATCCTATATCTACTCGCAGATTTCATATTGCAAATAGGCTCATATTATTTATAAATAAACCAAACTATTATTTATAGCATTAGCCTAATCTCTATGGAGAATATTATAAGTTAAACATAATTTGCTAACACTTTAAATAAAAATCATAAAAACAAAATATCAAGAACCATTTCCATTTTATAAACAACAACATCAAATGGAAAACTAAGATATCGATACCTCTAAGGTATGTAGGCACGAGTGCCTCATATTTCATAATCACACTAGATATACTTTATAACGTAGTACAAAATACATTATCAAAATCGTATTTCTCAAGAGATTACAACATAAGAAATCAACCATAACCTAATACCAAATACATTAACATATATCGTATAAATAAAAAGGTTACATGATTGAATCCTGTTGGCATTCTGTTGCATCTGCAACAATTTCCCAAAATTCTAAAAATTTTGGGACCCTCCTTTACTTGGAATTAGTCAATTTTCTTCTTGTTTCCAGCCTATTTGATTTTGGCCTTTGGATTTCGAAGCGTCTTCCAGAAGTTTTGGTTGCTATCACTCATGGTTTCTCTTCATTTAAATAATCTAAGTAATTCCATCTTGAGCTCCTTTTCTTGATTTGCAAAAAAACCTTCAAAGTTTTCTTGTGTCGGATTTTAATTTGGTCAACTGTCCCGTCCTTGCGGGCGATTTTCAGCTCTTAAATTTCTTTTTGTGTCCCGCTGTTACGGGTGACTTCCGGAACGTAATCATTTTTTTTGCCCCACCGTTGTGGGTGCTTTCCAAGTCTTGGTTGTTGTTTTTTGCGCCGACCGTTGCGGAGGAGTTCCAACTCTCGATTGTCTTTTTTGCGCCGAGTGTCGTGGAGGTAGGTTACTTAGTTTTACCGTTGCCGGTGGTGGTTTCTTCCTGTATGTTTCGGGCGTGTTTTTTATTCCGCGTCGGAAGTGGATAAATACTTCCGTCCCCACTGTTGCGGAGCATTGGGAGTTCCGATTTTTCGCCCCGCCCGACCACGGTTATTGTTTGCTCGACCTATTATTATTTTTGCGTTGCGGGTGATCTATTGGTGAGGATGTTCCACCATTGCGGAGAAGGCTAAGCTTTGTTGCCCAACTAAAACTTTCATGTCCGCTCTGACTGAGTTGACCTGTCGCACGTGTGAAGTTTTTTATATAAACGATGGGCGGGTTTTGGTTTTTTATTGTTGTTTTTCGCCCAAGCCATCGTAATACGCCCCGCACGGCCGACCTCACGAATTTGGTGGAACCCTGTGCTCGTACCTTAGTCCAGCTGTCGACTGAGAACTCGATCATTGACGCCACTTCAGTTGTGCGTTACTGCCAGGTAGGGTCTTTGCCTCTTTTGCTTGTTTTTTTTTTAAGGTTTCGTCTGGGGGACTTATGCTGTTATGGAGTATTGTCAAGATTACGGCCCGTTTTTCTTTTTCGCCCGCATACGGATTTTTTTATAACCGCGGCGAGGGTTGTCGTTTTTATTTCCCTAGTTAGTCTACACCCGCGTATTATTTTTATTATTATCTTGGGGTCGGATAGCTTGTGCGATTAGAGGGGGGGGGGGTCTGTCCTTTAAAAGCTCGCGTCTTTATTCCCCTCGGCCGTTTTGGTTGTGCCTTGAGCAAATGGAAGAAGACGCAGGTGCAGGCGGCCGTTATGCTTCCTGCACCTGGTCTAGTACCTGTAATAATGGGGTTTGTAAGTACTTTGATGAGGTTTTCAATGAAACGTTCATGGTAGATACCCAGCTGATCGTTTCCCCTATGTGCTTGCTCTTTTCCTCGAAGCCCTAAACTCTGGCCGCTCCACGTTGTTGGTCGTTCTCCTCCACGTGAAACCATAGGGCCACGCCGCTGTCGATTGTTTAATATTTGGGGTGAAAAATGAATGGTGATACTGGTGGGAGCACCCTGCACGAAATGTTGTTATGGGTGCCCGCAGTTCATGGCCGCACAGATGTAATTATTATGTCCGCGAGTGGCATAGGCTTTGCCATTCTTTTACCCTTGCTAAAGTTTGTTTTAATGATAGTCACGCCTTGCGTTTGCATTTGCATTGCATATCATTTCATTGGTAAAAGATGGCATATTGGGAAATAACGTAGGTTTGATGATGAACCGGTTAATGAATAAACTCGTTTTAGTACTATAGCTCATTACATTGCAGAAATAGTCTGAGTGTTGTGCTGATATTTTCAGATAGTTAGTATATGGATTGGTTGTGTGTACATTTGAGGGTTGCTTTCTTACTTACACATTGATATAAGATAATAGCACAGCTCAAAAGATTGCATAACGAGTTCAAATCCTTCAACTTGAAGAGCCTATATCTGATATCATTATAGTCATATAGACAATCAAGAAAGAACAAACTGCTTCATAATATTCACAAAGTTGAATTACTTAATATCATGATGTTTTACATTGCAGGAGGATTTTAAAATGTCTAGAAGACAGAAAAAGAAGGCCCCTGTGGTAGAAGAACCAACAGCAATAGAGGCCGTCCTACCAACTGAGTATATCTATGAGGACACCCAGTGTGTCATAGGGGTTGAACCTGAATACAAGTGGGGGGACATATACAGGCTGATTTCCCGTAGGGAAGTCCCAGATATGGGCATGGAGGAAGAACCCATTTATGCAAATATAGAAAAATTGGCCATTATGAAGGTTGCCACTAGGCCTGAGCTGTTTCCATGCCATGAGGTGATGAGATGGGTTCTACCACATACCAACCACAACTCGATGCTTATCTGTAATGTTGAAGGTCAGGGCTATGCTGCCTTTAGCCCTGGATATGTGGCCTTAGCTTACCACCTGCCGGAGCCTCAAGCTTTCTTGACCAATGAGTGGTTGGACAATCTCAGGATGGATTTGATAGAAACCATGAGGAGAATGCTATTACCAGGAAAGCTCTATAGACATAGAGCTACTGAAGATTATGACACAGCCAGCCTTAGAGCCCCTTACAGGTTCATAGCTCTAATGCTGAATAGGATCTTCGGGAGGGCTAATGGCAGATTATTCAAATTCGAATGGGTACCCCTGATTTTCTATGTGGCCACAGAAGGGACCATCTTCAACTGGTCCAGCTTGGTATCTAGTAGTCTATCTTCTTGTATAGCTGCAGCAAAAGGAGGAGTAGAACAGAAAAAGTCCGAGTTTTATATGAGCTCGATCCTGATTGACTGCATATTGTGCCGCCAGCCCTTCCCCGAGCTCAAATGTGTTTGGGACAGGGACAGAATGCCCGTATATGCAGCCTACAAGCTATTGGGGGCACATCAATACCATAGTTATTATCGAGAAATCTGTGAGCATTTTATCATGCCTCTGCACACTCTTATCTTCTAAAAGGAATGTGACTGCATGTCTGAAGAAGCTATGCAGGTAATAGAAGAGTATGGTGATTATTTCTTGACAGAGAACGGGATGTATCTTAGAATGTTTGGTGGGTCAAGGACACCTTATCTGCTGCCCAAGTATGCAACAGATTATATAATCCATAAGGAGGCTATTAGACAGGTGTTTATTGACAGAGTTGGTCATTTCTTATTTCAGAAAAAGAAGGTTGTCTATCCACCCTTACCATTTAAGTTAGGTAGCTGCAGTTTCTCCAATGTGAAACAAGCTCCAGAATTTATAGAGGAACTAGGGAAGTTCCATTTTGGGGAGATGACTTTCAGACGAAATGACACTCATGAAAGAATTGCTGAGCATTGCAAAAAGCACAAGGTGTTTTATGAGTACACCCATCATTTCGACAATGATGAATCCATTTTTATAAGAGCCCCGAACATGACAGCACTCAGTAAGAGGTTCAAACCGAAGCACTCCACCAAGGGTGGAAAAGGATCTGAACAAGAGAAGGCTGAGCAGGCTAAGGCTGAAGGAGCAGCCCAAAGGATAAGAGAAGAGGCCCAGAGACTAGAAGAGGAGGCTGCAGAATGGCTCCAGAAAGGAGAAGAAGAAAAGAGGAAAGCTGCCCAGGATGCAGCTGAGCGAGTAAAGGAAATAGCCAGAGAAGCAGAGGAAGCTGCTAAGCAAGCAGCTGAGGAAGCCCAGAGAAAGCTGGACAAAGAGCTTCGAAAACAGGAAGCAGAGAAGACAAAGTTGACACAACAACAGGCTGTTGGATCACAAACAGAGCAGAGCCAGGGTGAGGAAATCCCTGAGGTTCAAACCCTTCAAATGCCCACTACCATCACTCCTACAACCCCCACGCTGCAGTTAGTACCCTTTGCACAGAAAAAAGGGGAAGAAGTCCCTGATTTTAGCACAGTATACTATGACAGGGCTACCAAAAGGATTATGAGGAGAACTGAGAGAAAGATAGAGGCAGAAGAAATGACTAGTACAATGATAACAGATAAAGCTGTGATGGTCGGGACAGATAAAGATCCAAGGTTTGTCATAAGGGCTGGGAAGGCAGCCACACATGCTTCAAAAGACAACATAGATCGACTGATGAATGAAGTAGAATCTACTAAGAAGACCTCCTCTCATCTTAAATACACCCTGAGAAGGGAAAGAGAGGAAGGAAACAGACTGAAAAGAAAATATGACAATGTGCTTAAAGAAATGGAGGCCACGAAGAGCGAGATCCACGCCATTCAGCAAGAAGCAAAGGTGAAAGAAACAACACAAGAAGCCCTGGAAAGAGCACAACAAGAAATCTAGGACTTGAAAAATGAAAAGGAGCAGTTAAAGGCAAAGATAAAAGACCTGGAAGCGCAGCATTATATTATCTATGAGTCTAATACTGCATATGTTGAAGGACTAAAAGAACACCTAGAAGCAGCTAAACAACAGCAGGTTGATCTGCAGCCAGTTAAAGAACACATCTTGGCTTAGAAAGCTAAGGTGCTGCACATGCAAACTGCTCTAGAGGAGAAAAGATGTCAGGTCCTCCAGATTGATGGCAGACTGGATGAAATCTTAGACACCGCTTCTTATTTTGTGGACAGGTCGCAAGACATCCTTGAAGTACTGACTTCAAGGATAACCAGGATGGAGGATGATATGGAAGTCCCAGCTGAGCTACTAGTCAAGGATAAACAAGCTTTGAAATGGGACCATGACCTAATAGAATTCACCGTCAACACTGCAGAAGACTTCCAGAAGAGTGTTAAGAAAACAAAGGGATCATGCGCAGAGTTCTTCAGGAGAGCCCTGGTCACATACAACCGTTGTCAGGCAGAAGCTGAGCAGAGATTATACGAGTTCCCAGATCTTGATACATTTGCAGAGATGTTGCAGAAAAGGCAACAAGATGAAGAAGCTAAAGTACAATGCATCAGAGCTATTGATGAACAAACCCTCAGAGAGGAAATAGGCCACACAACCATTAGTATACAACTCCTGGAGGAACAAGTACGTTTGAACACGGCCAGGGTCGAGGCCATTCGGAACCAGGCTGAAAAGTTCGAACTGAACATACAGTTCTTAGAGCCCCGCTCATTTGAAGGACTCGCTGCTGAAGCAGCAGCGTGGAGAAATTTTTTGGAGAACCAAGCGGGACCCTCTTCATGAGAAGGACCAGTCAACTTTTGTATAATTTAATAATTTGTAAAGGGTTGTAGGAAAATGAAGCGTTGGGATGCCCAAAGGTCACTTTGGGCAGCCCAACCATTTTTGATTTTTGTATAAAACTAGGAAAGAGAGACAAAGAAGGGGATTTTTCCCAGTAATACTGGAGGACCTATTGTAAGAAGAACTACTTCCTTTTGCAATAAAGATTTTAGTTTGCCTATTGGAGAAAGAGCTGTGAAGTTTCCAAATGTTATGCGATGGATGGAAAAAAGATGAACTACTTTATTTTTCAGCTTATGTCCATAAATCGTGAGATCGTTCTAACTCTGTGACCTATGTCTTGTTGGATGGTTTCTGATTTATTTTTGTGGAAAATTCATTCAGAGTAATGCTTGTGTTACATATAACAGTTAGCTATCTGATTGTTAGAAGATATTCTGGTTCATGTGTTGTAAACATAAATAGCAGCTATCTGTAATGTGTTTATTATACGTGGAGATGATGCATTACTCACTAATAATCATTTTCTGGATCCCCAGGGATAGATAGTTAGGTGTTTAGATTGTTAGTTGTTTTACTTCCTTGTGGTTTAGATGTTCGAGAACCTAAGACGAGAGGTAAGAACCTACGCAGCACATTGTGTAGTTCCTGGCATCTTTATCACTCCACACAGTTAAGATAGGCACATGCATTGCATACATTAAGTCAAAATAAAAATTCTTGTGGACCGGGCCGCAACCGGTAAACCCTTGTTGTTACTTTGAACTACGGTAGCCGGACCATAAACCGGACGGATTCCCTATACCAAACAGTCAGCGGGCTAGTTGGGAACGCTGATTGGGGAGAATCCCTTACTGTTTCCGCCTGTGAATTTCCAGGCCTCAACAGTTTTGGCGCTAGAAGGAGGGCCGCCAGTAAAGGCTGGCCGTGGAATTTGTTTTCCCGAGACTATCCTATCAGCAGATGTTTTAAAAGTGCAGCCTAACTCAAAGTTGAGGTTTCCAGTCCTATTCTTGACAGATTGTTTTCCTGGTGTTACTCGTTCACCTTTGCTCATGGCTGGTAATCAACCTAACCCTTTGCCAGCATGGAGGGCTACATCACCTCTGAACTTAACTCCTCCTTTGCACAACTTGCCTCAAGCCTTTGACAAGATTTTGCCTAAGTTTGACCCTGTGAACCACATTGCTGTAGATGATCACCTTCAAAGATTTTACCTAGCGTTAGAGGGGCTAAGGGCTGGAGAGCACGAAGATGTAGTGTGCATACTTTTTCCTCATACTTTGAAAGGAGCAGCAGCCTCCTGGTACTTTGGGCTACCTGCAAACTCTATTCCTAATTTGGATACCTTTGAGAAGGTTTTCAGGAGTAAATATACCACTCAGAAGATGCATGCATCATTAATGAAAGGTCTTGGTTTGTTGAGAAAGGAAAAGAATGAAAAGGTACGTAGTTTCATGCAAAGATTTTCATTATACTTAAAAAACTTCTCTCAGGTTGACAAGCCCTCAGATAAAGTCTTAACTGAGTACTATACCTCAGCCCTAGGTCCTGAGTTGGCCACGTTTGCCAAATTGAAAGTCAAACCAACATTGGCAGAAACCTATCAAGAGGCTGAGAGAGTAGAGGATGAAAGTGAGAGTATAGAGGATTATCCTGACTTGCTTGAAGAAAAGACCACTGTAAGAAAATCCTCATTGCTGTCCAAATCGAGAGAAGGCCAACCACATGATTATCATGAGATGATGAAGGTGCTTCAGAAGCTGTCCAACCGAGTTGTAGAGTTGGAGAAAGAAAGGGATATTCAAATAACCATTAAGCCTCCCTGCCCCAGAAAAGAGGATGACGACCAATGGCAAGTTCCCCCTCCCAACGTGGCATCAATAAACATAACAGAAATAGGGGGAGATAATTTTTGTACCTTTCATCAACAACCTCATTCAGAAAAGAAGTGTCCTCAATGGCTACATTCAATGACAATAGTGATGAATAAATTGCTGGATCCGAAATTGACTAGGCACAGTGGTGAGGAAGAAAAGAAGAAACAGACCATAGAAAAGACAGAGGATGATACTATGTTTTCATGGAATGGAGTTTCACTGTTTAACATTGAAGAAAATGCTCTCCAATCTCAGCATACATTTACAACCACAAAAGATGAAAACATGGCCATTAAGAATAATGCAATATCGCAAAGGGTCATGATTCGCGAGAGAAAGTAAAGGGGCAGGCTGATATGAGGGCTAAAGATGACTCTCCTAAAGATATTCAGGGCAAACAGGAAACAGAGCCACCCATTAAACTTACCAAACTGGTAGAAGATGATGAAGAAAGCACAACTGGTAAGCAAAAAGAGGAGTTGCCCGCAACAAACCAACCTATAGAAGAAAAGATTGAGCTCATTAAGACAAAGAAAACCAGCGCCCCACCTTTCCTTGTGACCCTTGAAATCCTCAATCATAAGGTGCATAATTGTTTGGTGGATTCAGGATCTTCTATGAATGTTATGCCTCTGGTAGTTTGCAAAAAACTCAATGGACAGATAAAGCCTACTATTTGGGATGTCACACAACTTGACAAAACTAGTGTCAAAGTAGTAGGAGAAATGGGGAATGTGATGATTCAATTGTCTGCAAATAAAAGGATATTCCACTACATTGACATCATAGTAGCAGACATTCCTGATGGTTATGGGATGATCCTGAACCGAGATTGGACATCAAGACTTAATGGGTACTTTGCTTCAGATTGGTCTCATTTGTGGTTACCTCAGAAAGGTAGCCCAAACTTGATTAAGATTCTAAGAGATCCTTTTATGAAAAACAATGTCACTGAGTTGGGAGGAGGAAACGAATCTGCTGATTCAGTCCTGGGAAACTATCTTACTGAGCTTAAGCTCAAGCATCATTCTTCAAAAGGGGCCAACCCTGTGATGTACACTCATTCTGAGCTCCTTCAACTCCCTCAGGCTGAAAGAAATGATTGCAGAATTTTAGATATGGGTTCCATCTCAATAACTGCGCAGTTGGACCATGGTTAGACAATTCAGGTCTGGAATCCAGCTCATTCCTAGTTCTTGAAATTTGAAATTTTTAGGAATGGGCAAATTTTGTTTTGATGTTTTATTTTGTACATAAATAAATTGTTTGTTGCTGATACTATTTTCTAATTTCAATGCTTTAATGTTTTCTTTCTCTAATTGCTCGTTATGCTGTTATTTTCTGATGGTTTTGCTAGTTTTCTTTTGCTTTTGAATAAGAGGAAAACTTTTGGATGCAATGGAAACGTCAAGGTTCTGTATTAACCAAAATCCTGAGCAAAAGGACTGTGTTTTAAAGTATAGAATGTTTTTTAGTAGTCGTATTCCTAAATGGAAGTGCATTCATTTGAAGTCTTACTTAATCCCTGTAAATAACTCGGAAGTAAAAATATTTGAAGTACTATTTAGAGGCTCCATTCACCTCACATCTTAAAAACCCAAAGGGGTGACAGCACTAGCCCCATGGAGAGGAAGTAGAGTGAGACAGTTTATCATATATAAATGATCCCATGCCATGAATTAAGAAAAGGGCTAAAAGCTCTTAAGAGTCACTTCTTCCAAAAGAAACAAGACATATTAGAGCAAAGCTCCAAAAAAGCATCAATCTCAAAGCATAAAGTACCAAATGGCCATAAGACCCTCTCCGTCCGTGAATTAAAATATGAAACATATCATTCACACAAAAGGACACTATGGGATAGAGGATCCTGAATTAAAATTCAGTAAGAAAGGCCCGCAGAAGGACTCATATCAAAAGAACTAAAGTTCAGAAAACATAAGAGTACAAAGTGGCATGGGAATGAAAAACAAAAGGGTAACACTGTTCACTTTCTGTCACAATCCTGTGGCGTCGAAGCTATAACCTCCAAAGGCCAGGTAAAATGAACCTCATTTATTTGGCCTCCAAAGAGTTATTCAGACCTGAAGCACTGCTGGTGTTACCTTTTCCCGAAAAGATAGACTTCTTCTAAGTGATTTAATGCATGAGTTGGCTGACTTAGGGATACAGACATCTAAAAGGGTTCGAGTTTATTCAGACAGTCTTAAGTTGGGAAAGAAAGTTAATCCAGAGATCTAGGGTTTACCAGGTAGTCGCCAATTGTTGCATCTGCAACAATTTCCCAAAATTCTAAAATTTTGGGACCCTCCTTTACTTGGAATTAGTCAGTTTTCTTCTTGTTTCTAGCCTATTTGATTTTGGCCTTTGGATTTCGAAGCGTCTTCTAGATGTTTTGGTTGCTATCACTCATGGTTTCTCTTCATTTAAATAATCTAAGTAATTCCATCTTAAGCTCCTTTTCTTGATTTGCAAAAAACCTTCAAAGTTTTCTTGTGTCGGAATTTAATTTGGTCGACTGTCCCGTCCTTGCGGGCGATTTTCAGCTCTTAAATTTCTTTTTTGTCCCGCTGTTGCGGGTGACTTCCGGAATGTAATCATTTTTTGTCGCCCCGCCGTTGCGGGTGCTTTCCAAGTCTTGGTTGTTGTTTTTTGCGCCGACTGTTGCGGGGGTTGGTCATTTCGTTCCGCCGTTGTGGGTGGTGGACTGTTCCGGTATGTTGCGGGCATTGTTTTCATACCGCGTCGGAGGGGGATGAACACTGCTGTCGCCACCATTGCAGGTCAGTAAGAATTCCGAAGTGCTCGTCTCCCATCGACTGTGTGTATCGGAGCCCTGTAGACTGTTGTTTTTCCCTCGCTGTGGACAACCGTATACTCTGAGCGTCCGCCGTTGCGGGGGGGCGGACTATTGGTCATTCGACCAATGTATCCGCCGCCGCCCGACTGCGGTTCTTGATTTCATGATCTATGTTTTGCGTTGCGGGGGAGTTCCAACACTCGGTTGTCTTTCTCGTGCCGAGTGTCGCGGAGGTAGGTTACTTAGTTTTACCGTTGCGGGTGGTGGTTTCTTCCTGTATGTTTCGGGCGTGTTTTTTATTTCGCGTCGGAAGCGGATAAATACTTCCGTCCCCGCTGTTGCAGAGCATTAGGATTTTCGAGTTTTCACCCCGCCTGACCACGCTTATCGTTCGCTCGACCTATTATTATGTTTTGCGTTGCGGGTGATCTATTGGTGAGGATGTTCTGCCGTTGCGGAGAAGGCTAAGCTTTGTTGCCCGACTAAAACTTTCATGTCCGCTCCGACTGAGTTGACCTGTCGCACGTGTGAAGTTTTTTATATAAACGATGGGCGGGTTTTGGTTTTTTATTGTTATTTTTCGCCCAAGCCGTTGTAATACGCCCCGCGCGGTCGACCTCACGAATTTGGTGGAACCCTGTGCTCGTACCTTAGTCCAGCTATTGACTGGGAACTCGATCGTTGACGCCACTTCAGTTGTGCGTTACTGCCAGGTAGGGTCTTTACCTCTTTTTCTTGTTTTTTTTTAAGGTTTCGTCTGGGGGACTTATGCTGTTGTGGAGTGTTGTCAAGATTACGGCCCATTTTTCTTTTTCGCCTGCATACGGATTTTTTTATAACCGCGGCGAGGGTTGTCGTTTTCGTTTCCCTAGTTAGTCTGCACCCGCGTATTATTTTTATTATTATCTTGGGGTCGGATAGCTTGTGCGATTAGAGGGGGGGGGTCTGTCCTTTAAAAGCTCGCGTCTTTATTACCCTCGGTCGTTTTGGTTGCGCCTTGAGCAACTGGAAGAAGACGCAGGTGCAGGCGGCCGTTATGCCGCCTGCACCTGGTCTGGTACCTGTAATAATGGGGTTTGTAAGTACTTTGATGAGGTTTTCAATGAAACTTTCATGGTAGATACCCGACTGATCGTTTCCCCTATGTGCTTGCTCTTTTCCTCGAAGCCCTAACCTGTGCCCGCTCCGCGCTGTTCGTCGTTCTCCGCCACGCGAAACCATAGGGCCGCGCCGCTGTCGATTGTTTAAGATTTCGGGTGAAAAATGAATGGTGATACTGGTGGGAGCACCCTGCATGAAATGTTGTTATGGTTGCCCGTAGTTCATGGCCGCACCGATGTAATTATTATGTCCACGAGCGGCATAGGCTTTGCCATTCTTTTACCCTTGCTAAAGCTTGTTTTAATGATAGTCGCACCTTGCGTTTGCATTTGCATTGCATATCATTTCATTGGTAAAAGATGGCATATTGGGAAATAACGTAGGTTTGATGATGAACCAGTTAATGAATAAACTCGTTTTAGTACTATAGCTCATTACATTGCAGAAATAGTCTGAGTGTTGTGCTGATATTTTCAGATAGTTAGTATATGGATTGGTTGTGTGTACATGTGAGGGTTGCTTTCTTACTTACACATTGATATAAGATAATAGCACAGCTCAAAAGATTGCATAACGAGTTCAAATCCTTCAACTTGAAGAGCCTATATCTGATATCATTATAGTCATATAGACAATCAAGAAAGAACAAACTGCTTCATAATATTCACAAAGTTGAATTACTTAATATCATGATGTTTTACATTGCAGGAGGATTTTAAAATGTCCAGAAGACAGAATAAGAAGGCCCCTGTGGTAGAAGAACCAACAACAATATAGGCCGTCCTACCAACTGAGTATATCTATGAGGACACCCAGTGTGTCACGGGGGTTGAACCTGAATACAAGTGGGGGGACATATACAGGCTGATTTCCCGTAGGGAAGTCCCAGATATGGGCCTGGAGGACGAACCAATTTACACAAATATAGAAAAATCGGCCATTATGAAGGTTGCCACTAGGCCTGAGCTGTTTCCATTCCATGAGGTGATGAGATGGGTTCTACCACATACCAACCACAACTCGATGCTTATCTGTAATGTTGAAGGTCAGGGCTATGCTGCCTTTAGCCCTGGATATGTGTCCTTAGCTTACCACCTGCCGGAGCCTCAAGTTTTCTTGACCAATGAGTGGTTGGACAATCTCAGGATGGATTTGATAGAAACCATGAGGAGAATGCTATTACCAGGGAAGCTCTATAGACATAGAGATACTGAAGATTATGACACAGCCAGCCTTAGAGCCCCTTACAGGTTCATAGCTCTAATGCTGAATAGGATCTTCGGGAGGGCTAATGGCAGATTATTCAAATTCGAATGGGTACCCCTGATTTTCTATGTGGCCACAGAAGGGACCATCTTCAACTGGTCCAGCCTGGTATCTAGTAGTCTATCTTCTTGTATAGATGCAGCAAAAGGAGGAGTAGAACAGAAAAAGTCTGAGTTTTATATGAGCTCGATCCTGATTGACTGCATACTGTGCCGCCAGCCCTTCCCCGAGCTCAAATGTGTTTGGGACAGGGACAGAATGCCCGTATATGCAGCCTACAAGTTATTGGGGGCACATCAATACCATAGTTATTATCGAGAAATATGTGAGCATTTTATCATGCCTCTGCAAACTCTTATCTTCCGAAAGGAATGTGACTGCATGTCTGAAGAAGCTATGCAGGTAATAGAAGAGTATGGTGATTATTTCTTGACAGAGAACGGGATCTATCTTAGAATGTTTGGTGGGTCAAGGACACCTTATCTGCTGCCCAAGTATGCAACAGATTATATAATCCATAAGGAGGCTGTTAGACAGGTGTTTATTGACGGAGTTGGTCATTTCTTATTTCAGAGAAAGAAGGCTGTCTATCCACCCTTACCATTTAAGTTAGGCAGCTGCAGTTTCGCCAATGTGAAACAAGCTCCAGAATTTATAGATGAACTAGGGAAGTTCCATTTTGGGGAGATGTCTTTCAGACGAAATGACACTCATGAAAGAATGGCTAAGCATTGCAGAAAGAACAAGGTGTTTTATGAGTACACCCATCATTTCGACAATAATGAATCTGTTTTCAGAAGAGCCCCGAACATGACAGCACTCAGTAAGAGGTTCAAACTGAAGCACTCCACCAAGGGTGGAAAAGGATCTGAACAAGAGAAGGCTGAGCAGGCTAAGGCTGAAGGAGCAGACCAAAGGATAAGAGAAGAGGACCAGAGGCTAGAATAGGAGGCTGCAGAATGACTCCGGAAAGGAGAAGAAGAAAAGAGGAAAGCTGCCCAGGATGCAGCTGAGCGAGTAAAGGAAACAGCCAAAGAAGTAGAGGAAGCTGCTAAGCAAGCAGCTGAGGAAGCCCAGAGAAAGCTGGACGAAGAGCTTCGAAAACAGGAAGCAGAGAAGACAGATTTGACACAACAACAAGCTGCTGGATCACAAACAGAGCAAAGCCAGGGTGAGGAAATCCCTGAGGTTCAAACCCTTCAAATGCCCACTACCATCACTCCTACAACCCCCACGCTGCAGTTAGTACCCTTTGCACAGAAAAAAGGGGAAGAAGTCCCTGATTTCAGCACAGTATACTATGACAGGGCTACCAAAAGGATTATGAGGAGAACTGAGAGAAAGATAGAGGCAGAAGAAATGACCAGTACAATGATAACAGATAAACTTGTGATGGTCGGGACAGATAAAGATCCAAGGCTTGTCATAAGGGCTGGGAAGGAAGCCATAGGTGCTTCAGAAGACAACATAGATCGACTGATGAATGAAGTAGAATCTACCAAGAAGACCTCCTCTCATCTTAAAGACACCCTGAGAAGGGAAAGAGAGGAAGGAAACAGGCTGAAAAGAAAATATGAGCATGTTCTTAAAGAAATGGAGGCCACGAAGAGCGAGATCCATGCCATTCAGCAAGAATCACAGGTGAAAGAAACAACACAAGAAGCCCTGGAAAGAGCGCAACAAGAAATCGAGGACTTGAAAAATGAAAAGGAGCAGTTAAAGGCAAAGATAAAAGACCCGGAAGCGCAGCATTATATTATCTATGAGTATAATACTGCATATGTTAAAGGACTAAAAGAACAACTAGAAGCAGCTAAACAACAGCAGGTTGATCTGCATCCAGTTAAAGAACACATCTTGGCTCAGAAAGCTAAGGTGCTGCACATGTAAACTACTCTAGAGGAGGAAAGATGTCAGGTCCTCCAGATTGATGGCAGACTGGATGAAATCTTAGACACCACTTCTTATTTTGTGGACAGGTCACAAGACATCCTTGAAGTAATGACTTCAAGGATAACCAGGATGGAGGATGATACGGAAGTCCCAGCTGAGCTACTAGTCAAGGATAAACAAGCTTTGAAACGGGACCATGACCTGATAGAATTCACCGTCAACACTACAGAAGACTTCCAGAATAGTGTCAAGAAAACAAAGGGAGCATGCGTAGAGTTCTTCAGGAGAGCCCTGGTCACATACAACCATCGTCAGGCAGAAGCTGAGCAGAGATTATACGAGTTCCCAGATCATGATACATTTGCAGAGATGTTGCAGAAAAGGCAACAAGATGAAGAAGCTAAAGTACAATGCATCAGAGCTATTGATGAACAAACCCTCTGAGAGGAAATAGGCCACACAGCCATTAGTATACAACTCCTGGAGGAACAGGTACGTTTGAACACGGCCAGGGTCGAGGCCATTCGGAACCAGGCTGAAAAGTTCGAACTGAACATACAGTTCTTAGAGCCCCGCTCATTTGAAGGACTCGCTGCTGAAGCAGCAGCATGGAGAAAGTTTTTGGAGAACCAAGCGGGACCCTCTTCATGAGAAGGACCAGTCAACTTTTGTATAATTTAATAATTTGTAAAGGGTTGTAGGAAAATGAAGCGTTGGGATGCCCAAAGATCACTTACTGTTGCCGCCTGCAAATTTCCAAGCCTCAACACATTCATGCAAAACAAAAATATCCACACACACATCATTTACAACCCACATAGCCCAGGATCGAATCTTGTGATCTCACGGTTTAAAAACCCAGGTTACATTCCAACCATGACCGGCATCGAATTTGGTAAGGTTGGATTCACAATATTTTATCAACATTGTGTTGAGGCCTGGAAATTCGCAGGAGGCAACAGTAAGGGATTCTCCCCAATCAACGTTCCCAACTATCCCATTGACTGTTTGAAATAGGGAATCCATCCGGTTTGCAGTCGGGCTACCGTAGGTCAAGGAACAAAACTAAGGCTTTACTGGTTGCGGCCCGGCCCACCGATTTTTTGTATTTTGACTTAAAGAAATGATATGCAAGTGCCCAACTAAATGCAGGGTGATCAAGCTGCAGGATCTTAGGTTACAAAGTGATGCGCAGGATCTTACCTCTCATCTTGCGCTCGCGAGGAACCAAACCAGATACAAAAGAAATAAGCTAACTATCTACACTATCCCTAGGGAGCAAGGTTATCATTTTGGGTGAGCAATACATTTTCACATACATAAAGAAGAATCACAGGTAGCCGATACTTCTTCTAAAGAACATGAACACTTACAGATATTCAAATAACGAGATAGCCGATCATTTTATAACAACATCTATTACTCACAACGAAAAATATCCAGAAATTACTGAAGAACATTTAGCAAGAACATAGGTTCAGAATATCAAATACTCTTACACTAAATGAAACACAGCTAAAAACAAAATAGTTCCTCTTCAACATTATTCATTGAGTTTGCATTAATACATTTCGCTTTTCACTCTCTTCGACAAGCAAAAATTGCAGTTCCTATGCAAAACGAAGTAGTTCATCTTACAAGTAAACAAATACAAATTTTTCCAGGGGAAAAATCCCTTTTTCAGTCCTACTTCCCTCTATTTAAACTACCCCCGTTGCCCTTTGGGCTGCCACCCCAGCGTGTGACTTTTCAGTATCTTCAACGATTCCGCTTCTTGTTCTGGCTGCTGCGTTTTCCCAATCATTCTCTATAAGCGTTTTATCTTCTAACCAATAACAGATGAGTCTTCCTCTGTCCGTTCCTCCTTTGTTTGCTTGCTTTGTCCTTTTCTGTGTTTTTCCTTCCTTGTGATCGTGCCGGTTCCGGTCCGACCAAGCTAATTCTTAGCCCATGGTCGCTTTAGTAGCACCGAATTCCTTCTGCAAACAATTACAATGCATTATTCACTGCAAAGGGGAGTTTTTTAAACATTTAAACCTTCTCTACCCAGCATTGTAATCCACAAGAGACTAGCCAGGTTCGCTCGGACAAGGTATCGATTTAAGCTTTGGGCGGGCAAAATTATAAGCGGTGGTCGACCAACTTCTGCATCGGATGAGACGAGACTTTAGGAGCCGCAACGACGGGGAATTATAGAAACCGGGTGAGAGGAAACATGGGAGAAAAAAGGGTAATCGGACGTCGGGGGGAAGAGTGCTTCGGGAACCAGGAGGGGTGGCTCATCCGCAATGGCGGACGGAACAATGGCAGGGAATAGGCGACGAGGTGGAAAACTCAGTTCAAGCGGGGGAAGACAAGGTCGGACGTCAGATGATACTTGAACCGGAAGCCAACTATCTCCTCCTGGACGCAACGGCGGGCGAGTGGAAGCTTATGGACAAGCGATTTTAAACTAAATGAATCGGGCATCGGACGATTCAGGAAATCGGATGAAAGAAAATTCTAGGAGCTGCAACGGCGGAAGGGTTGAAACTTCGCAGCGCTCGATCCAGCAGTAAAAGAGGCCCGCTTATAGGGAAACTGAGGTATTTGAGCAGTGCTAAGGATCGGATGTAACCAACATCGCTTCTTTTCACAAAGGATGCGCTAAAGAACAACAAATTTTCTTCTCTTCGACCATGCATCCATGACCCAAACCAAAAAATGAACAAGGCATACATAAATTAATGACATCCACCTTAAGAGACACTCAAGGAAACACACTCAAGGAGATTAAAAGTTCAATGATCAAGCCATACAAAAATAATCAGGAGGGGCCTAGAAATTAAAACATTAATTTGGGGGAAAACAGTTGCAGCAGCAACAACTGGTGATTACCTGGTGAACCTAGATCTGTGGGTGACCTTTCTTTGAGTAGCAGACTGTTTCCTAACCAAAATGCATTAAAAGAACTCTTCCAGCTGTTCGGATTTTCTCCCATGACCGAAGTGTGTTCCTTAATCATTGATGCTAGTCCCATTCGGGGAGAGGGGCAACCGAATCCTTCAAGTCCAGACCACTATGTTGAGGCCAGAGTACGATTTTCATTATTACCTCTGTTTTCAGGTAGCTAACAGTGTGGACACCATAGGATTGCAGCATATAGTAAACAACAGCATCCGTTTGTTCCTCATTCCCATGCCATTTTAACACTTTGTGCCTTTGGACTTTTGTCCTTTTATCTGAGTCCTTGTGTATGCCCTTCTTACTGAATTTTAATTCAGGATCCTCTATCCCATAGTGCCCTTTTGTGTGAGTGGTGTACTTTAAGTCTCAGCTCACAGACGGAGAGGATCTTTTGGCAATTTAGTATTTATGCTTTAGCACTTGCTTTGATTTATGATACTTTTATAGAAGTTTGACTCTTTATCTGCCTTTTGGCATTTGTTTCTCGGCATGGGATCATTTATATTTAATACATTGTTCACCTTGCTTCCTCTCATGGGTCCTTTACTGTCGCTCCTTAGAACATTTTGAATGTGACGTGGATGGAGCCCCGACATAGTACTCCAGACTCTTTGAATCCGGTTTAATTCACAGGGGTTAAGCTGGACTTCAATGCACACAACATTTTATTTGAGAAAACTGCTAGGCTGGAAGAATTATTTAAGCAATACATAGGCTGATACTGAACATATTTTCTATTCCCAAAAGACCTTAATATCCCTCAGACAAACGCAAGTTCGTTTCCCTTATTGAAAATCAAAACTTAAAATTAAATCAAATGAAAGCATGACTCGAAACAACCACACAGCTTATTTATGCACAAGGTAGAACAAAAAAAAGAAAACTAAGAAAAGTAGGGCTTGAGAACCAAACCATTAACTGGCAAGTTCTCCTCCAATCCTTGTAAATCTTGCAACTTATAAGTGGTAGGGCCAAGTTTGGCTACAATCTGAAAGGGGCCTACCCATAACTGCTGGAATTTGGTATGCTTTCCTTTTTCATCATGGGGGTGGTCCCACTTGAGAACTAAGCCTCCTACTTCAAAGTCCCTTTTCCCAGATTTATGCTTGTCAAACCACCTTTTGATTACTTCCTGCTGTTGTTTGAAATGTTCTCTAGCCTTGGATCTGGCTTCTTGTGCTTTTAGGAGATTATATATTCTTATTTGCAGAACCTCATCATCCGACCCCCTAGAATCTTGAGCTAGTATGGAAGAAGGTAGCAGAATATTGGGAGGCGGGATGGCTTCCTTTCTGTACACAAGGGTATAAGGTGACGCTCCTAATGCAGACTTGGGGGTAACTCTGTCAGCCCACAGGGTGTTTAGTAAGGTTGAGTGCCAACTTCGCTGGTTTTCTATGACAGTCTTCTTTAGGATTCTAATGAGGTTTTTATTGGAGGATTTAGCCAGGCCATTCCCTTGCGGATAGTAGTTAGCAGAATAATGTAATTTTATCCCTTTCTCATGAGCAAAAGCAGTCAATTTAATGGATGAAAAGTATTTAGCATTATCAAAAACCACTGAAATTGGAACTCCAAACCTTGTCATGATATGATCTTGTAGGAAGCTGATGACTTCATCTTCATTTATCTTGCGTAATGGGATAGCTTCGTCCCAGCGAGTGAAGTAATCAGTCGCAGTAAGAATGTACTTGTGTAGCATAGAAGAATTCAGTTTTATTTCTCCAATAATGTCCAGCCCCATTGTTCAAATGGTTCTGTGATCATAACAGGATTTAGGGGTGCTGCTGCCCTGGGCTGTCTTCCACTACACCTTTGGCAAGTATCACATTTTCTGACGTGTGCATGTGCATCTCTGAAAAGTTTTGGCCAGTAATAACCGGCTCTGAGAACCTTGTGGGCTGTAGTGTCCCCTGAGTAATGTCCCCCGACCGGGCCATCGTGCAATTCAGACATTACTTTCTCAGCATCTTCTTTCTCCAAGCATCTCAGGAGGACTCCATCATAGTTTTTCCTGAACAATACGCCTTCTACGATTTGATAGGAAGCTGATTTCAGACGCAGAGCTCTTCTTTGTTTGGAACTCGAATGTTCTAGTAACACCCCTGATCGTAAGTAATGCACAAGATCTCTATACCACGACTCAGGAGCTGTGAATAAAGGGCAAACATCCGTTACATGCAAATCAGCTTCATCTTCCCATGCTTGTTCCTCATTGTTTGTCTTCCCAGTCATCAGTTTCCATAACCCTTGACCTTTTACTATAGTAGCTGGCTTGAATTCAAGATCGTATTCTTGAAGCGTTGTTACCCAGTTGCCCCTTCTTTCTCCTAATTCCTTTTGAATGAGAAGGGATCTTATAGCTGGGTAAGGGACTATTACCTTGGTACAATTTTTTAGTATATAAGGCCTGAATTGCTTTACTGCCTTAAATACTGCGTATGCCTGCTTATCAATGGCTGGGTAGTTTAATTCAGCTCCTTGTATCCTAGTGCTCATAAAAGATATTGGGAATTCATCACCCCCTTCTTCCTTTTGCGTGAGTACTGCTGCTAATGAATCATCGGGCGCAAATGTATACATAATAAAGTCCTTGTCAAAGTCTGGATTTTAAGAGAGGGCGCATGTGCAACAGCAGTCTTGATTTTACTGAAAGCATTCTTTTCAGTCTCAGTCCACTTAAACTGTGCATTTTGCTTGACCATCTGCTGTAATGGTTTAACAGTCTGGGCAAAATCAGGTACAAATCTACTTACGAAGTTTATTGTTCCCATGAAGGATTGCATTCCTTTTTTATTATGGGGAATGGAAATTTTCTCAATGGCTTTGATTCTTTCTAGGTCTATAGATATACCTCTTTTTGAAACTATATTCCCCAGTAACTTGCCTTCTGTGACCGTGAATACGCACTTCTTAGGATTTAGGGAAATGCCATACTTCCGACAGCGCTCAAAAATTTGATTTAGGTGGAACATGTGCTCCCCTCTTTTCTTTGAAAATATTTTTATGTCATCAAGGTAAACCACCACACTTCGCCCAATCAGTCCTCGGAAAGTTATGTCCATAGCTCTCTGAAATGTCGCGCCAGCATTAATTAGGCCAAAAGGCATTCTTCTATATGCAAAAGTTCCCCATTTAGTTATGAATGTTGTTTTCAATCTATCTTCCTCAACCACTAACACTTGGTTGTAGCCAGAGAATCCGTCTAACAATGAAAACAATTCAGAACCAAAAACCATCTGTAGAAGTTGCTCCATGGGAGGCACCAGATAATTATCTTTGTCTGATGCACGGTTTAAGTTTCTGAAGTCCACGCACAGTCTGATTTCTCTCGACTTTTTTCTGACCGGCACCAAATTTGACACCCATTCTCAATGCCAGACTTTAAAAATAATCCTAGCATCTAACAATTTCTTCACTTTGCTCCGGATTAGTGGTTCCAACTTTGGGTGCATCTTCCTCAGTGGCTGCTGATATGGATTGACGCCTGCTTTGATAGGAATGATATGTTTGATGATATGAGTGTCATAGGTTTTTAAATATGCATACGTCCATGCAAAGACATCTTTGTACTGCTTAAAACAAACTGAGGAACTTGTCTCTTTCTGCTGGTGAACAGCACTTGCCGAGGTTCACGAACTTAGGCTCCATTTCAGTCCCCAAATTTATTAGCTCGAACTGTAGAGTTGAGCTATGCGTCTTCACATTAGCGGGTCTTCTAAATTTCTCGTTCAGTTCAAACATCTTCTCTAACGTCCTGACCCCTTTGGGAATGAAATTGTCATATTTCATTTCAACCTGATGTTCCTCATCGTCTATAATGGCTCCTTTAAAAACCTCGTCGTTTGTCAAGCATTCAATTATTTGCTGATCATCGTCAAATACTCGCAAGTTGGTGATCATGTCGGGAACTGATGGCCTAAAAAGTAATTCAATAGAGCATTTGTTATTAGTGGGAACCAATCTGGCGGCTGATGTAGCTAGAAGATCAGCAGCTACATTTTTTATTCTTGGAATTGAAATAATGTTAAATGCATGAAAATTTCGTAGCAAATCCCATACCTCGTTTTGGTAAGCTTTCAAGTGAGGGGAAACACAATGTATTTGATTCCTTACTTGTTTCACAACTATTTCTGAGTCCCCAAAAACCTTTAAATTACTAAACTTAAGCTCAATCGCCTTCTTGAGTCCTTGTAGCAGTGCTTCATATTCGGCCGTATTGTTAGTACACTCAAACTCTAATCTACAAGACAGGAAGTGTTTATTTTTTTGTGGATCAATAAGGACACAGCCGGCCCCTGACCCTTCTAATGTTTTCGATCCGTCAAAAAATAAAGTCCAAAAAACATTATCTACTGAAAAACAATCTATTCCTACTGCTAAATCTACTATTTTACAGTCAATATCATTAGCCTGAGAAAAATGAAGGAGATCAGGCTGGGTGTCAGATGTGTCGCTGGCTTCTTCCGCTTGGTAATTGCCTGGTTCCAGTTCAAGAAAGTAGTTTCCCAACACAGATTCGACTGGTATGTTCTTCTCATCCAATTGAGTAACATTGTGCTTCATTTGAGGTTCTCCCAGAACCTTAATCTGATTGGGACTCCCTTTGTATGGCAGCCAAATATGTGACCAATCTGAGGTGAAATATCCATTCAACTTAGCTGACCAATTTCTACTCAGAACCAGGCCGTAAGCGTCTGGTATATCAGCCACCACGATGTTAATAACTTGGCATACTTTGTTATCAGATGCTAGGTGGATTAGGACGTCTTCCATCTCACCGATCACCTTGACGTCTATCCTATCCAATTGCACCACCCTCCACGTGGATGGTTTAGGCTGTTCGTTGATTTTCTTACATATTGATATGGGAATGACATTAATTGACGTTCCTGAGTCTACTAGACAATTGTGCACGTTATGATTAAAGATTTCGAAAGTCAGGAGGAAAGGTGGATGTTTAGTTTTAGACATACCTCCAGTGCTAGCTTCTCCAATTTATTCTTCATCCCGAGGCTGATTATCAGCGGGCAACTTTTCTTCTGACATTTCAAGTGCCTTTAACAGCTTTTCTTTCTGCTGGGGTACTTTGCACATTTCGAACAGCAGGACATTTTCCTTTATCTTCTTTAAGTCTTCAACAATGTCATATTAAATTGGTGTTTTAACGGATAGAGATTTATCAGCGCTCACCTTCTCTTCACTTGGCTTAGGCATTGCTCTTTTTTGTTTAGGATCCTGGATGGTAATAATAAATTCTGGAATCTAATCAGCCAAGGATTTGTCTTCAAACTTCTTTTTTATATTTCTTTGCAACCTTCGGATCTTTGGGAGCAAAAGACTGTCATCACTAACCATACCATTGCTTCTAGTTATTACATTAGCTTCCCTGATGTCCCTATGTCCTTGAGTATTTTCCTCTTCTGCATCTAATAAGGAGACAGAATTCCATAATGCCATGGTCTCTTCTTCCTGTTCTTTTGTAGAAGCAGAAGCAGCACTTTCTTTCTTTTCGTCCTCATCCTCTTCCGTTAATCTCGAATCCAACATCTGATTCATGACTAATGTCATCGAATTTATCCATTGTGGACGGTTCTTTTCGGAACGAGGTTGTTGATGGAAAGTACAGAAAGTTTCCATCCCTATCTCAGTCATATTCATGGATGCAGTTTTTTGAGGAGGAGGTTGGGGCTGATTGCTGTCCTCTCTTTTCTTATAATATGGCCTGAAGAAATTCTGAGCTTCTTTTTCCTTTTCTAAGTCTATGATCTTATTGGACAGCTTTTGCATCATTTTAGCCATGCTCTCATAGTCAGGTGTCTTTTCTTCTTTAGGATTAGTGAACAATAAAATTTTTCTTCCCGCACCTTTCTCTCCTGATTGTTCTGGATAGTCCTCCACACTTTCTCTTTCTGCTTCCACCACTTCTGCCTCTTCATAGGTCTCTGTTAAGGTAGGCTTGGCCCTACCTTTTGCAAACATGGCTAAATCAGGACCCAAATCTGAAGTATAGTACTCGATCAGTACTTTTTCTGAAGGCTTATCTGTTTCAGAGAAATTTTTAAGATATGCTGCAAACCTCTGTGTGAAGCTGTGCACTTTTTTCTTTTTCTCTTTCTTTAATGCACACAGTCCTTTCATGAGGGCAGCATGAGTCTTTTGGACTGCATACTTACTCCTGAACATTCTCTCGAAGGTATCCCAGTCTGGGATAGATTTAGTGGGAAATCCAAAATACCATGAGGCCACAGCTCCTTTGAGGGTGTGCGGGAATAGTCTACACACTACATCTTCGTGTTCCCCAGCCCTTAGACCTTCTATTTCCAAGTAGAAACTATGTAGGTGGTCATCCACTAGGATTTTCTCATTTGGATCAAATTTGGGCAGTAGCTTCTCAAAGGCTTGAGGTAGGTCATGCAAAGGTGGGGTCAGATTTAGAGGTGATCTAGCTTTCCAAGCTGGCGGGGGATTTGGTGGACTAGGTGGATTTGCGTTAACGCCGGCCATGAGTTGAGGTGGAGAGTGAGGGGGTGAACCAATAAGAGAGTGATGACGTGAACCAACCGGGGTGTGAACAGGAGAATTGTAAGGAGTGTCTGGACCTACTTGGTTCAAAGGAAATTCAACCTTCTGTATGGCAGTTTCCACAAGTTCTTCCCAGTCTCCAACCAACACTGAATCTTCAATTAGAGGACGGTCTTTCTTCTTGTACTCTCTTCTAGGAAATTCGTGGATAATAGGCAACCCTCCAATCTTCTTTACATAAGCACGGGTATGTCTTCTTAGATCATTAACAATTTTGTTACGAACAGGATATAGATGTTCTCTATTTTCTTCTTCCGGAATTGAATTACGTGGTCCACTACTTTCAGAACTGTAACCAGCGGAATAATCTCGGTAAAACGGTTTTCCTCAGCCAGCCATGCACTGGCGGCCCTCCTTCTAGCGACAAAACTGTTGAGGCATGGAAATTCGCAGGCGGCAACAGTAAGGGATTCTCCCCAATCAACGTTCCCAACGTTGACTGTTTGAAATAGGGAATCCGTCCGGTTTGTGGTCCGGCTACCGTAGGTCAAGGAACAAAACTAAGGCTTTACCGGTTGCGGCCCGGCCCACCGAGTTTTTGTATTTTGACTTAAAGAAATGATATGCAAGTGCCTAACTAAATGCAGGGTGATCAAGCTGCAGGGAGCGGTCACAAAGTGATGTGCAGGTTCTTACCTCTCGTCTTGCGCTCGCGAGCAACCAAACCAGATACAAAAGAAATAAGCTAACTATCTACACTATCGCTAGGGAGCAAGGTTATCATTTTGGGTGAGCAATAGATTTTCACATACATAAAGAAGAATCACAGGTAGCTGATACTTCTTCTAAAGCACATGAACACTTACAGATATTCAAATAACCAGATAGTCTATCATTTTATAACAACATCTATTACTCACAGTGAAAAATATCCAGAAATTACTGAAGAACATTTAGCAAGAACATAGGTTCAGAATATCGAATACTCTTACAGTAAATGAAACACAGCTGAAAACGAAATAGTTCTTCTTCAACATTATTCATTGAGTTTTCATTGATACATTTCGCTTTTCACTCTCTCCGACAGGCAAAAATTGCAATTCCTATGCAAAATGAAGTAATTCATCTTACAAGTAAACAAATACAAATTTTTCCAGGGGAAAAATCCCTTTTTCAGTCCTACTTCCCTCTATTTAAACTACCCCCACTACCCTTTGAGCAGCCACCCTAGCGTGTGGCTTTTCAGTATCTTCAACGATTCCGCTTCTTGTTCTGGCCGCTGCGTTTTCCCAATCATTCTCTATGAGCGTTTTATCTTCTAACCAGTAACAGATGAGTCTTCCTCTGTCCGTTCCTCCTTCGTTTGCTTGCTTTGTCCTTTTCTGCGTTTTGCCTTCCTTGTGATCGTGCCGGTTCCGGTCCAACCAAGCTAAGTCTTAGCCCATGGTCTCTTTAGTAGCACCAAATTCCTTCTGCAAACAATTATAATGCATTATTCACTGCAAAGGGGAGTTTTTTAAACATTTAAACCTTCTCTACCCAGCATTGTAAATCTGCAAGAAACTAGCCAGGTTCGCTCGGACAAGGTATCGATTTAAGCTTTGGGCGGGAAAAATTATAAGCAGTGGTCGACCAACTTATGCATCGGATGAAACGAGATTTCAGGAGCCGCAACGACAGGGAATTATAGAAACCGGGTGAGCGGAAACATGGGCGAAAAAGGGTAATCGGACGCCAGGGGGAAGAGTGCTTCGGGAACCAGGAGGGGTGGCTCATTCGCAACGGCGGATAGAACAGTGGCAGGGGACAGGCGACGATGTGGAAAAATCAGTTCGGGCAGGGGAAGACAAGGTCGGACGTCAGATGATACTTGAATCGGAAGCCAACTATCTCCTCCTGACCGCAACGGCGGGCGAGTGCAAGCTTATGGACAAGCGATTTTAAACTAAACGAATCAGGCGTCGGATGGTTCAAGAAATCGGACGAAAGAAAAGTCTAGGAGCCGCAACGACGGAAGGGTTGAAACTTCGCATCGCCAGATCCAGCAGTAAAAGAGGCCCGCTTATAGGGAAACTGAGGTATTTGAGCAGTGCTAAGGATCGGCTGTAACCATCATCGCTTCTCTTCACAAAGGATGCGCTGAAGAACAGCAAATTTTCTTTTCTTCGACCACGCATCCACGACCCAAACAAAAAAATGAATAAGGCATACATAAATTACTGACATCCACCTTAAGAGACACGAAAGGAAACATGCTCAAGGAGATTAAAAGTTCAACGATCAAGCCATACAAAAATAATCAGGAGGGGCCCAGAAATTAAAACATTAATTTGGGGGAAAACAGTTGTGGGGAGCAACACATTGTAACAACGTATAATTATTCAACACAATCTATGATAACAACATTAAAATGCAAGGAGGTTTAAACCTAAAACGAAATCATTTTCCTATCAACATTTCCACACATCAAATACCAACAAAATAGACACGTTCTAAATCGTATTCAAACATTTTCACACAGTAATGTAAACCCAATTTATACGCTATAATCATTTCTAGGCTCACGACCGAGAAACAGAAATAATCCACTAACATAAAATATAAAAAATTAACCACTGTCTACGCTATACATTATATGATATGTATAAAGATTAACCATAATAATAATACTAATAGCTATAAGAAATAAAGAAAGGATCCAGATGTTATTATTATTACTAATGATAACTAAATATTAAAATACCTACAAGAGTCAAAATAGAAACTAGTAAAAATTTTCTAAGTTAAATATTAAAATTACCTAAAGTAAATAAAAATGGTTATTTCAATAAATCAAATGCTTCTTGATCTAACTGCCCCTTTGATTGAAAAGTCTTCCTATAAAAACCGAATCAAAAGAGAGGCTGGGGGATCTTTTTATTATTCCATAATTCTGCCTAATTATTCTCAAGAGAGTTCTTGGAGAACCTTTTTCCTCTTAGGAAAAAGGAGAATTGATATAGAACATGATATCCGAGATAGAGAAGCCTTACGTTAGGAGCTCTAAGCTACTTGCATGTTGGAACCAGCTCGGGGGGATCCTCATTGAAACCAGAAAATGGTTTCAGGTCGTGGTTGGGTGGAACATGGTAGTTCCCAAGTTATTCGGTTATCTAAACAAAGGTTATATCTATCTATAAATTTGTTAATGTTGGGTATTTGAGTTGGTGGAATTTTCGTCCATTAAAACAAATCCATTTTGCAGGTAAGAGGTTCTTGATTTTTTCCTTGCAAATTGCACATGTTTTATTATTAAAAAAGAGTAGAATGGATTATGAATGATGATTTAATAACTGTCTTCTATAAGCTAGGTTATATTTTCTGCATTTCTACTTTCATCACTTATAGGTTAAACTCGATGTTTATTAGTAGATGTATTTCTTTTACGAGAGGCTAGATTATCTTTTTCTATTCAACGAGGCTATTCTAATATAATTTATTCATGATTAATTAAACACCTTTAGTGTTATCCATAGGAGGGTTGGTTTTTGTTTATGTTTTCAACTTATTTCGTGTTTGTTTCTTTCAAGTTCAAAACCTAGGATTATTTAAAAACATCGTCTATATCTTATCTATGCTGGAAGATTTCGTATTTCCAAAAGGATCATATTATTTATAACTAAAGCAAACTATTATATATAGTATTAGCCTAATATCTATGCAAAAGATTATAACTTAAACATAATTTGCTAACAATTTAAATAAAATATCATAAAAACAAACTATCACAAACCATTTCCATTTTATAAACAACAACATCAAATTCCAAGCTAAGCTATAGAGATCCCTAAGGTCTGTAAGCACGAGTGCCTCATATTTCATAATCACACTATATAATTTATAACCTAGTACAAAACACATGATCAAAATCGTATTTCTCAAGAGATTATAATATAAGAAATCAACCATAACCTAATACCAAATACATTAACATATATCGTATAAATCAAAAGAATACATGACCGATTCGTGATGGAATTCATGCCAAACCAAAATATCCACACACACACCATTTACAACCCACATAGCCGAGGATCAAATACTACGAGCTCATGGTTTAAAAATGTGGGCTACATTCCAACCACGACCAACATCAAATCCTGAAAGGTTTGATTCACAATATTTTATTAACACTGTAATAGCTTATAAACATTCAACACACTCTACGCTACAACATTAAAATGCAAAAAGGTTTAACCCTAAAACAAAATCGTATCCCTCTCAACATTTCCACACATTAAATACCAACAAAACATACACATTGTAAATCATATTCAAACATTTCCACACATTAATGTAAACCCAATTTATACGTTGTAATCATTTCGAGGCTCAAGGCCGAGAAACATAAATAATCCATTAACATAAACTATAAACAATTAACCACTCTCTACGCTATCATAAGAACGACATCCGCTTCGCATTATTAAAATAGAGCTCATGACCATTCCCATGTTAATGCACAAGTAAGTAAACAACACCACGAATCACCATAAATCAACAATTCACTACTTCATTAAACAGTCGCTAAGATAATTGGAAAGAGTGCCATGGCACGGCTGTAAAATCCAAATCAAACATTGATAGCCATGGCACGGCTGTAAAATCCAAATCAAATCTACTAAATACCCAAAACGAGAATTTAAAAGTACATACAACAATTTATACAAATTCAAAACCTTTCCAAGCAAGGAACCGCATCCATGATTGATACACAGCAATGAACACATGCATTTATACCACTATAATTTATTTATAAAAAAAATACACAATCGTGATTGCAAACCAATGCACCATTGCAAGAAATGGTGCTTCCACCATTCGAAACCCCTAATTAGAAAATTAACCGCAGAGTCTTCATCAACCAACAAGGCCATAGGTTTAGGCTACTAACCAAAAAATATTACAGAGGAGAGTCATGACAATCATTGTCGAAGGCACCAAACCCAACATAAACCCCAAATAATGTCATACACATCTCTCGATTCCTTTCAAAATACAAGAAGTCCTCTACACAGTTGAAACCCCTAATCGACACAAGTATTCATTCAACATTTCAAACACCAAGCTCAAGGCTCTATCAAATAACTCTATGTAGAGGTAACAAGCTCAAAGCTTGTTGGTTCAAGGCTTACCCATGAAGGGTATGCATCGGCAACTTGAGAGACCCACGAATCACGCAATGGAAGTCGGACACCTACAAACAAGAGACAAAGAATAGTGAGAAGTATACCAAACCTTCTGCCGAAACAACTAATAAACAACCACTGCAAACTAGGTGAAGGGCATACATTCCCAAAGCGCAGATGCAAGCGAGACCTCACGCCATGATACAGAAAAGAGAGCCGAACAAGTCTCCACCATCAAAATTACAAATAACGTGTTCCTCCATGATAGACCAAGCTTAGAGCTTGAGTTCCCCAACTCCCGAGGAGCATTTAATCCACCACAACATCGATTTTTATCCCCATGGCTATAGTTCTTAAACCCCAAAATGCGATTTGCTATTGAAATGTCTTTTGCATTAAAAACCCATGTTATGCATCATTGAATTACGGTAAATCCAATATTCATGGCATATGGAATATGCCACGAATGGCTTAAAACGTACATTTAACTTATGGTATAAAAACCTTAGTCAACTCATCGCTAAGGTTTGATATATTAAGCCTTTCACATAACACCATATAAATGTTAAGCACAAGGTTGAAGCTTATTTAAATTATTTAGAACAATAATAATAGTAATGATATCTATTTAGACATAGGTGTAAATAAACCAAGCCTTGAGTAAACAACCATGCTAACAATAGCAAGCAGAATCGCTAAGATAGGATTGTGTACCTTTTGTTGTCCAAAGCTGAGTGAAGTAGTTTAGCATAGGTAACATGTCATTGTTTAATTATCGTAACGAGTTTTTCATCACCTAGTGAACCTGCAAAAAATAAAGAAGAGTTGCATTAGTTTAGCGCGAACTAAGTAAACCCTGTAATGTCAAGTAAAACTAATTACCTCTCAAAGTAATCCTATAAGCGATACAAGTCCCACCACTTAACCCCTTGACATCTACAAGTTAAGTAAGGACTTTCCATAAACCAGTAAACAAAACTTATAAATAGTAAGTAAGTTATAAACTAAACACACATACACATAAATACATAATAAGAAGTAATCAATGAACATCGTAACCATCTAAACTAGAACAAGTAACTCAGATACATTATAGATTTGCATTAACAATCACATCAGGGAAAACATCAAGAAAGGGTAAGAACAACTTACGACATTTCAGTTCTGTGAGCAAAGGTCAACACATTCCGCAGAAGATAAGTTAATCTCCATTTCAGGTGGTAATTAACTATCCTAATAAAAAAAAATTCAAAATTTTCGGTACATTGCAAGTGGTATCAGAGCCCAATGTCAACACTAAGAGAAGGAGTGTGAGCGTGCTGAACATTCATTGCAGAAAATAAAGTTTATTTTAAATTTTGTGAACTAACAGAATTTTTTCCTATTATTAAAAATTTGCAATTGGAGGATTTAAAAGAATAGTTCAGATCATGAACACTGAAGAAGACAATAGCTGGCAAGGAAATTTAAATACCGCCACCTAGGAAGCATAACCGGTGGTGGAACTAAATTCTGACATACTTAAAACCATACAAAGTATTCAAGAAGACTTACATAGTTTCAAAGAGGATAATCTGAATGAAAGAAAGGAACAACAAGAAATCAATGAAGCATTGTTGTAGAACATGATGGGAGGAATCCCACAGGGAAAACCCTCTCATTCCACAAGCAGGTTCAAGAAAGAAATTTATCATAAACGGGCCAGCATTTCAAGAGAAGAAGGAAAATAAGAACATACCCCTGAACCTCTAGAAAGAGATTTCCACAGTCCTTCTAGTGATGATTCTCTTTCTCTCTGTAGAAAGAAATAGAGAGGTGACAACAATCTCTAGGGAAGTTTCAGGAAGATAAAATCCCCAACCTATGAAGGAGAGATGAACATAGGGGACATTACAAGGGGATAAAGCTAAAGAATAGCTTCTAGGTATGAGCAAATATTTCTGAGTTCATAACTACTATAGAGAAATGAAATCCCATCTATCCATCTGTAATTTAAATTGAAAGCAGCTAGGTGGTAGAGAGACCTGAAGCATACCAAGAAAGATGAGGTAAGACAAATGCGATGGAGTAATTTTCGCAATATTTTTCAAGAGAAATACATGTCAGAAAGATTCTTCAACTGAAAGGTGAATGAATTTCATGAGTTAAGGATGGGTTCCATGACTATGGATGCTTTTATTAATAGATTTTTGGATCTATTACATTACATGCCATACATCAAGGACGAGAAGGTAAAAATACAACAGTTTTTAAGATGTCTTCCACCCAACTTTCGGGAAAGGATTGAATTCGACACCACCGTACACAAAGCTAGTATTTGCTATGAGCATGGACAAATGAGGCAAGGGAGCATCAACTGAAGCAGAGATGGGTCTAGGACCTTCTCAGACAACCACAAATCGAGTTTCAACCCACCACCTTATAGAAAACAGAACAATAGTTTTCCATCTAACAACGACTTCAACAAAACAGGTACAAAGCCATATGTACCATCTCCAAATGCTAACAAGCTAGGAGTAAATGGGGGAGCCAATATTTCCCCACTGTAAATGAAATGTTGGAAATTCCAAGGGCCCCATTATGCCCGAGACTGTAAGAAAAAGACCAGTGGAGTATTGCACAACTTACAAGAAGAACCAACGGTATAATACATAGCTATAACACCGCGGATTTATGCATCCTTGGATGCCTGACAGCTAGACCATCAAGCTACCATGGTTGAGATAGAAGGTAATATCTTAAACACTTCTATTTCAATACAGATTGACCCAGTGCTTGTCATAGATATGTAGCACTTGAAATTGTTGATGTATGTAAACTAGGCAAAGTTAAACATGATAAACCTTGGCCGGTGAAATTAGCCACATGTATGAAACAAAAAGTTTCTAAACTAGTTAAAGACTGTGAGGTAAACCTGAATGGTTTTCCTACTAGGTTAAACCTGAAAATCCTACCCTTAGGATCGTATGATATACTTATTGGCATGGACTAGTTGGAGCAACACCATGTCATGCTCGATTTCTTACACAAGTCAATCTTGTGTATAGATAGCCAAGGGAATTATGTAAATATTTAAGGCACTTAAGAAACTTTCTGTAAGGAATATATCCGCTTTACAAGCAAAGAAGTGCATTAAGAAATGTTGTAAACTGTTTGCAGTAAATATCCAGGACATAGAAGTTGAAAGAGAACAACACATTGAGGAATTTCCCATTCTTGTATAATTCAAGGACATATTTCCTAAGGAAATCCCAGGATTACCACCAAAACGAGACTTAGATTTTTCCATAGAATTGATACCAGGATCATTTTCGGCTTCAAAAACCCCTTACTGCATGAACGCACCAGAATTGGTGGAACTCAAAATGAAGTTGCAGGAGTTTATTAAGAAAGGATATATCCAACGTAGTGTGTCCCCTTGGGGAACACCAATATTTTTCATAAAGAAGAAGGATGGTATGATACAGATGTGCATCGATTACCGTCACCTTAACAAAATGACCATAAAGAAACGATACCCACTCTCTAGGATTGATGACTTGTTCAATCAAGTAGGAGGAACCAATATCTTTTCAATGATCGACCTGCGATACGGGTACCATCAGGTACAGATTTGCGACGAGGATATTCACAAAACCGTCTTTCGTACAAGGTACGACCACTACGAGTTTGTAGTGATGCCTTTCGGGTTGAACAATGCACCTGCAAACTTTATGTATATGATGAACAATATATTCAATAGATAACTGGATAAATTTGTCTTGGTATATATAGATGACATCCTAGTTTACTCAAAGAGTAAAGAGGAACACAAGGAACACCTCTGCATAGTGCTATAGGTGTTACGGGAACACTAGCTCTACGCCAATTTTAGTAAATGTGATTTTTACTAACAACATGTACAATAATTGGGTCGCATCATCTCTGAGAAATGGATAGCTATAGACCTGGAAAAAATTAAAGCCATAAAGGATTGGACTACACATACTAGTGTCACCGACATTAGATCCTTTTTGGGATTAGTAGGTTATTACCAGAAGTTCAATGAGAACATCTCCAAGATAGCTTGTCCCATGACCGCTTTGCAAAAGAAGCAAAACAAGTTCTTATGGAGGACCAAGTGTGAGGAAGGTTTTCAAAAGATTAAACAACTTTTGATGACCACACCCATACTACAAATTGCGTATCCCAGTCAGGATTTCATTGTTTACACAAATGCAAGTAAGGAAGGGATCAGAGGAGTCCTCTTGCAGAACAATTACATGATCGGTTATGAATTGAAGAAGTTGAAAAAACACGAGTAGAACTACCCCACCCATCATCTTGAGTTAGCTACCATCATCCACGCCTTGAATATGTGGAGGCACTACCTCATGAGAATGAAATTCCTTCTGAAAAAAGACAATATGAACCTGAACTATTTATTTGAGCAACGAGATCTTAATTCCAAACAAGCGAAATGGTTGGCTTTCCTTAGTGAGTAATATTTAGAGCTAAAGCATATAAAGGGAAAAGAGAACAAAATTGTTGATGCTTTGAGCCAATGAACTCATATGATATATGACATGACTTTAAGTCAAACCAATTCGGATTTACATGAGAGGATTAGAATGACCAACAAAGTTGACCCATTCTATGTTGATATCCTCAAGAAGGTCCAAGAGGACAGGTTGTTTCAGAAAAAAAAAGAGTACAAGGTAGACGAAGCGGGACTGTTATGGTCCAAGGAGAGATTATACATTTCGGAAGGAGGGGACATTCATTCTAGCATCCTCACATAATTTCATCGGACACCCTAATTGGGGCATCCAGGATATCAAAAGATAATATCTGCAATAAAGAAACACTTGTCCTGGCCTATGTTAAAGGCCAACATAGCATTGCTTATTGCAAAATTTCAAGAATGTCGGCTGGTCAAAGATGAGAACCAACATCTTTCGGGGTTGTTGCAGCCATTAACCATTCCAGAATGGAAGTGGGAGGCCATTAGTATGTATTTTATCACGGGTCTCCCTAAATGTATGAAACAAAATGATCCATCTTTGTTGTAGTTGACAAATTGTCAAAAGAAGCACACTTCATTCCTTAAGTCGACCTATAAGGAAGTACATTGCCGACATCTTCTTAAAGGAGATATTTAGATTACACTTGATACCCATTCACATTTCTTTGAGAAGCGTACTCGCGATCTTTGTGTTTGGTGGTTATCCGGCCAGTACTAATACTCAAACCTAATGAGAGCTCCATAGTGCAATCCATACCCCCTTCTTTCGTTTCCGTTAAGGTTTCGACATAGTTGAAATGATTGAAGAAGGTAGAGAATAAAACTTGGGTAATAGGTATATGTAGTAGAAGAGAATCGAGATGACGGGCAATGCCGCGATGGATCCAGAAGGGCTCCTCAATCTTTGACAATGATTATTATAATAATAATAATTCTGGACTGTCAAAATGATGAAAGGTTTACCCAAAAACGAAATGAATGATGTTGGTCAGTGCCCACTGCCCAACATGGTGCGACATCGAACAGGTGCAACATGTTTGACCCGTTAGTATGTTTATTGGTATGTTTATTATCATTAATATATCATTTTTATTATTATTTAGATGATTGACTAGTGTCATTAATCTATGACTTTCTTATATTTTTTATTAATAAAAAGGAGCAGGCCATGCAACTATCTTTGACTAAAGCTGAAACGATTTGTGCCTAGAACTATTAATTTATGTTTAACTTAAAATAATTGTAAATTATATCATTATAAATTAAAATGTGTAAAACTTATGCATATGTAAGCTTCAAAAGTTTAAATACCATTGTAAATTGTTATATAATTAAATAGCATCGTAAATTGTAATATATTAAAAATCAATCGACTTATTGATATGTTTTCATATGCTTTTATTTTATTTTTATTATATATATATTAATTTAGATAATTTAGATAATTAAAATAAATTATTAAAATTTATTTTTTTAAATTATAATTAAAATAAAAAACATAACTATTAACAATAATCTTTTACTTTTAATTAATAAAAATAATTAAATTTAATTACAACTATAACTATATAAATTTACAATTTCTTATGTATATGTATAAATACGATGTGTTGACTAGGGAAAATCATATTATTTGGAAAAGTTTAGGCATTAAACAAAAAATTATATCTCTCTATGTAATATTTTTATGTGAGTGTAAACTTTTTAAAGGTAACACTTCATTTGTGTATATTTTGTTTCTTCACTCACGCTATATATACTAAATTCATGATTAATTCATGTTTAATTTGATTTTATTTCATATAAATTTTTTATATACGTTGAGCATTCATGTTATATACATATATTTGATGTTATTATATTTAATGTTATTTAGATGAATTGTTATGATCGAAATCTACCTATTGTTAAAATATTTACTAGTAATTATTAAAAAAATTATTTTGTTGATTCATGTTTTTTTATGACTAGGTATTATATTGTTATGGAAAACTAACTTTTGTTGCAAGTTTATGATTTCAAATCCAACAATAAGATTAGTAAGACGTTTGGAGTAGTCCAAAACACTATTAAGAATGTCATGTGATGAAGTTCATACATAAGGAAATTACTTTTTCTTAATGAAGATAACCAACCTAGAGAAAAATACTTAGTGAGACCTAGGAATTTGAAATGTTGATTTGGAACGCTTTGTTTCTAGTTTGGTTTAGGGGTTGAGTCCCAAGGGGTTTGAGCATAGTTCACCAATTACCCACTTTATGACCTTCGTATTTTTAGCCCTCAATTCAATCACACCCCAAGTATATTTGTGTGTGGTAAATAACCATGGAAAGAGGGATCACAAAGAAAAAGACATTCTTGTGAATGAGTTGTTACTTTCATGGGAAGAGGAAAGAGGACTTCTACCTTGACTAAGTAAGGATGGACACTTATTGATTACCACCGTAGAAATAAGAATTGTCTTGATTTCTCACATGTATAAGTAATTTAAAAGCTACATCATTATCTAAGTTGGTAGAAGAATCTAGGAGCATACCTTACTTGAAGGGAGACACTATATCGATTATTGAGTCTACTATTAATTAAGGAAAGAAATCATTAAACGAAGGCATTATAATATCAAGAACTAGAGTGAGTAAAAGCATTTTCACATAAAGTGATTATATATATATTAATAGTTTCCATTAATATAAAATATATTTTTTTAATTGTTGGTTCTAAGGGGTGACTTGAATATCTAAAATTGAGGTTTATTATCCCATTCCAATGCATTTTGTTGGTTTTTGCTTTAGATATTAGGCTCATAATTGCCCAGTGATTAGTTGCATTTTGATCAATATCATTTTTCTATATACATTGAATATTCATGTTTCTTAAATATATTTTTGTTATTAATTATTATTCCTATGAATCTATGCATTGTTAAAATAGTTGCCAACAATGATTGAAAGGTAAAATGTGTTTATGATTCATGTTTTTTATAACTAAGTAAAGTATTATGATATTCTTTTGAAAAGATAACATGTATTGTGCATTTATGTTCTCAAGAGTGATGTTAACCTCGATTAGATGTTGGGAGTATCCCAAAAGAATGTGAATGATGTCATGTGGTGAAAATAAAACATGAAGAAAACATATTTTTCTTAATGAGGTTAGCCAACCTAAAGAACAACACCTAGTGATACTTGGAAAAGGGAAATGTTGATCTAGAGAACACTTGAAAAAAAATTCGTACTTTGATTCATGGGTTGAGGACCAAAGAGTTTGAGTCTAACTCAACAATTACCACATTATGGCTTTAGTATTTTTATCCCTAAATTGAATTTCCTCCCAACTATATTTAGATATGGTAAATAATATTTGAAAGGGGGATGGGAAAGACAAAAGGTAATCTTGGGAATGAGATGTGACTTTTTATGGGATATGAAAGAGGATTGTTTCCTTGATTTACGAGGATGGATAGTAGTTGACTACTACCTTGTGAAAGAATAATAGTCTTGGAAAATTATTTATAGGAGTACTTTGAAACTACTACAACATTATCAAGGTGGGTACTCAATAGAGGAATTTAGGAGTATACTTGAACTTAAGAGGGACACTTCATTATTTATCCTATTATTGATTGGGAGAAGAAATAAATATCGTGAGCTACTACGATAGGAATATTTAAAGTGAATGTGCTCTTGCACACAATACCCCTAGGAGGTTTCTGAGTTGTGCAAGTCTAAAGGCCTCTCTAGTACACATTTGTTATTTTAGCTAGCTATCTACCCCATTTCCATGATTTTGGGTAGAGTGTATTGATTTGTTTAAATTACTTTGTGATTGCTTCTATGTATTTTCATTGAGAAAATCACTCACTTAGGTGGCATTCTTTAGTTTTCTTGTTTCATTAGTTCAAGGGATGATTTACCCCTAGTAGTGATTTCACACACATTGACATAATTGGATTAGAGAACTAGCTTACACCACTACTTGGTATTCATCAAGGTATATAATTATATTAGACGATTATTATATTTATTTTAATGAATTATATTTTTTCAACTATGAAATAATTTGAATGGGTTACGATAAAATTCTCATTAAATAACAACCTTACTATTCAGTTCATTATGAGTTAAGTTGTTAGAAAGTGGTATTGAAGTAACTAACTTCTCATAATTGAGTTGCTATAGGAAATATATGGCTTAAGTTAGACAAATTTTAGTAGACATTCATTTCGGTTTTTAGGAACAGATAAAAAAACTTAGCTATATACATTTTTTTTCTTTACTAATTTTTTGTAGTTACATTTTCTTAGGAATTTTTTTCTAAAATAGCAGCACCATATAGAAAAAATTTTACAACACCAACACCATGCAAATAACCTTTTGCAACACCAACACCATGAAGACAACATTCTTCAACACTAGTTCGATGCAAATAATGTTTTTCGACATTTTCATACCAATAGAATGAATCTACATTTTATGGTCAGATTGTTCTCTCAATAAACATCGATGTGCAATCTTAGAATCAACTTACTTGACTCACCCAAAATTCAAAATACTCCTAAACAAATCAACTTAAATCACTATAGTATATTCCGCACGAATATATGATTAATGGGATTTTTAATGTATAGATGAATAAATGAATAATTAAGTAGATATAGATAAACCCACCATCCTTCCATGTGCACCCCTTGCGTCTATCCTTGTGATTCCTATGTGCATATAAAGTGATGCTTTATGATGCTATCAAGAGATTGAATATGTTTGCTCTTGTTGGGTATTTGTTGGTGAAGCCTTCCAAACACTAGTTATTACTTCCTTGATCCAACAATTGGCTTCATTGTTGGGACATGACATTGGGATCATAGTTGAACAATGTCGAGATGGTGTGGAATTTTTCTAAAGGAGGTATTGAAGAATGGATGTAGATAAAAGAAGACAAATTTGTGTAGTAGGATACTAGATGATTGCATATAAATCATGAAAAGTGGAAACATAGGTACACATATTTTGACTTGAATGAAATTAAGTTTGGTGATTTTTCCCGTCTTTTGCATGAATGGGTAAAGAGACAAAATGAGATTAATATCACTTGGAGAAGGCATGAACCAATAGTGTGGACTTAGGAGAAGATAGATAGGTTGAAGAATCTAGATATTAAATGGTCTAGAGAAATATTTTTTTTTTCCATAGTTTTAAGGAAGGATATATTGTGGAATTTTTAATAGAGTGTAGTGAGTGATAGAGTTGTGTAGAGTTTAGATTTGTAGCATATTATAGAAAAAGATTCAAGGTCACAAACATCTATGTGAATATGTAATATCTCGAAGTTTGAACTAACACTTATGGGCATAAGCCTCATTTTCTTATGATGTTCCTTTGATGTTTTAATTGGTATATTGGGACTAAGACCCCACTACATATGAACATGATGATTGTTTGATATATTGGGTGCAATCCAATTGCATATGTTTTATATATATATATATATATATATATATGACTTCATGAGTTGGGCATGGACCCTCAAGTAAATAATTGATGAGATGTTTTGTGTTAAGCGAGGAGCTGTGGAGCACATGGGTATTTGATGTTTTGTGTTGAGAAAGAAGATTTGGAGCACATGCATATTTATATTTTTGTTGCACGAGAAGCTCTAAAACACAATTTATGAGAAATTTGTGTTGAGCATGAAGCTCTCAAGCACATGAAAAGATAAAATTGGAAGTTTTGGGCATAATCCCTTGAGCCTTCCAAGTTGATGCTGATCCGAAGCTCTGGAACATCCAATCCTTGGCCATTGTATCCCTAGGTGTATTCTACAAGTAGATCCTAGCATTAGTGTTGAGAGAGGAGCTTTGGAATTGCAGTAAGTTTGTAACTCCGTGTTTTTAGCATTGAGTATGGGCTCTAGATAAGCGCTAGGAGTTACTGAAAAGAGCTAATTATATCGAGTGAAAATGACTCGGATAAAACATTGATCTCATCTTACTTATTTTTAAGTGACTAAATGAAATTTCAAATTTTTGTATCTCATCAAGTATTGAATAACCACCATGTTATATGAGGGAATCCAACATGCAAAGAGGTTTAGAGTTGCCTATCATAGTTGACCTAACCCCTACCTAAAGGGCTTATTAAAGAAAGTCACTAAGATAAAAGAAAAGTGTCATATGTTTAGGGATCATGCTATATGATACCCAAGGATAAAATGTTAACAAATTATATATATATATATATATATATATATATACATACATGATATTTATAAAGAGTAAGCATAGTAATAATACTAATAGCTATAAGAAATAAAGAAAGGATCCATATGTTATTATTATTACTCGTGATAACTAAATATTAAAATACCTACAAGAGTCAAAATATGAACTAGTCAAAAGATCCTAAGTTTAATATTAAAATTACCTAAAGTAAATAAAAATGGTTATTTCAAGAAATCAAATGATTCTTGATCTAAATACCCCTTGGATTGAAAAGTATTCCTATAAAAACCCAAGCCAAAGAAAGGCTTGGGGACCTTTTTATTATTCCAGAATTATGCCTAATTACTCTAAAGAGAGTTCTTGGAGAACATTTTTCCTAAGAGAAAAAAGGAGAATTGATACAAAACCTGAAATCCCAGATAGGGAAGACTTACCTTAGGAGCTCTAGGCTACTTGAATGTTAGAACTAGATCGGGGGGATCCATATTGAAACCAAGAATAGTTGTGGGTCATGGTTGGGTGGAACGTGGTAGTTCCCAAGTTATTGGTTTATCTAAACAAAGGTCAGATCTATCTATGAATTTGTTAATTCTTGGTATTTGAGTGTACAAGATTCGCATCCATTAAAACAGCTTCATCTTGCAGGTATGAGGTTCTTGATTTTTCCCTTGCAAACTACACAGGTTTTATTATTAAAAAATGGTAGACTGAATTCTGCATGATTATTTAATAACTCTCTCCTATAAACTAGGTTATATTTTCTGCATTTCTACTTTCTTCACTTACATGTTAAACTCGTTGTTTATTAGCAGATGTATTTCTTTTATCATAGGTTAGATTATCTTTTTCTATTGAAGCAAGCTATTCTAATATATTTTATTCATGATGAATTAAACACCTTTAGTGTTATTTATATGAGGGTTGGTTTCTATTTATGTCTGCAATTTATTTCTTGTTTATTTCTTTCAAGTTCAAAACCTAGAATTATTTAAAAACAAACCCTATCTCTTCTCGCAGATTTCATATTGCTAGTAGGTTCATATTATTTATAAATATAAATAAACAAAAATATTATATATAGCATTAGCCTAATCTCTATGGAGGAGATTATAACTTAAACATAGTTTGCTAACACTTTAAATAAAAATCATAAAAACAAACTATCAAAAACTATTTCCATTTTATAAACAACAACATAAAATGCCAAGCTAAGATATCGATACCTCTAAGGTCTGTAGGCACGAGTGCCTCATATTTCATAATCATACTATATACTTTAGAACCTAGTACAAAATACATTATCAAAATCGTATTTCTCAAGAGATTATAACATAAGAAATCAACCATAACCTAATACCAAATACATTAACATATATCGTATAAATAAAAAGGTTATAGGATTGAATCCTATTGGCATTCATGGAAAACCAAAATATCCACACACACATCATTTACAACCCACATAACCCAGGATCGAATCTTGCGATCTCATGTTCTAAAAATGAAGGTTACATTCCAACCATGACCAACATCGAATCCAGTAAGGTTGGATTCACAATATTTTATAAACGTTGTAATAGCATATAATTATTCAACACAATTTATGCTAACAACATTAAAATGCAAGGGGGTTTAAACTTAAAATGAAATCGTTTTCCTATCAACATTTCCACACATTAAATACCAAAAAAATATACACATTCTAAATCGTATTCAAACATTTTCACACAGTAATGTAAACCCAATTTATACGCTGTAATCATTTCGAGGATCATGACCGAGAAATAGAAATAATCCACTAACATAAACTATAAAAAATTAACCACTGTCTACGCTATACATGATATGATATGTATAAATATTAACCATAATAATAATACTAATAGCTATAATAAATAAAGAAAGGATCCATATGTTATTATTATTTTTAACAGAAACTATAAAGGGAAATATATAAAAACAAGCTGTGCATAGCCATTCATTACAGTAGAAGCAGTATATAGAGATTATGCATAGCAAAAATGCTGCGCAGTAAGCCTATCCATGGTATTTTCCAAAAAACTTCACCTAGAGTTTTCTCAAAACATCTAATACCACGGGTAGTGTATACCCTTACATACTGTTTACATATTAAAAGAAAAAAAAACATTCATCCATAACTAAGGAGAGCATATTAAGGGTTGCCTCTGATTTTTCCTAGTTGAACTACGGATTCCTCCTCCATTGGATGTGAAGCTTTAGCGGTGTACCCATTTACTCTGCTGCTTTGGTGCATTGCTATGAAACGTTAGAGGTCTTCCTGTATCCTGTTTACTTTTCCCATGATTTCTCAGAGATTACTTTCATTATCATCGATGTGTGCATCATAATTGCTTATCTGAAGAGAAGTGTAACTCACTGTGTCTGCCATACTCTTCACCTCCCGAGCCATTTCTTTATTGTCCCTAACACTAATTGCAAGCATTTCATACAATCTCCGCAGATTCTTTTTGATGTCCGTAATGCTTGCAATTTCTCCAGCCTGCGCCATCCTGCTTGTCTCTGCCAAAATGCTTAACCGATCAAATTGGTAATAGATGGCACAAACTGGACTATCAGGGCCACACTCTTGATCAGAAACCGAAAATTGATTGAAACAGAGACTAAGCATGAAAAGTTCCTAAAGCAGGGAGAGATCTCCTTGTTTACGACTGACCAATGTGCCTACTGTACCTTCCTGCCACCCCGAGCAGCGATAGCCAAGAACCAAACTTCGACCCCAGTTGCCAGATGAGGTAAGTATACCTGAGCCGGGAGTGGCAGTCCACAAAGCTGAGAGAGAGTTGCGTGAACAGGAGGAGAAGGGTGCAAGAGCAAGCCTTTCCTTTACTATAGAATGAGTGAGAGGGAGGGCCTACCACGGAAGGCCATGAAACCGCCCTTCGCTAATGCCTGTGACTACCTTCAACAGAATTCGCAGAGCTTCATGAAAACCAGGGCTAAAAGAAGGGAGGCAGGGGAGAAAAAAAGAAGGTGAAGGATAGGAGGGGGGCCAAAAGAAATGGAGGAGGGAGGGAGAATTCTTGAGGCTGAGCCTCATACAATGACCATAAATGGGAAACTTCCAATTCATGCAGTGAGAATATTGAAAAGGGGATATCCTATGCTTCATTACGGGACATATTTGAGGATGGGAGGGTTCCCATTTTTCCTATAATGACCTTGCGGGAGTGAGGCCCCCAAGTTGGCCATACTGTCCGCTGTAGAGTTATTGATCCAAAGGATGTGCATAGGCTCATAGGAATTGAGCATAAGAAGCTTTACTTTATTTTAGAGGCGGCGACAGTTGACAACTCCTGATCTATATCCATTGATCAACTTAGAGATGGCATGCTTTGAATCTCCGAGAACTAAAACCTTTCGGTAATTTTTACTCTGAAGAAGCTGCAAACCTTGAAGGAGAGCCAGTCACTCTGCTTCATTTTTATTTATGAGCCCTAAACCCCAAGCGAAGGTTTGTTCTATGTGTCCTCCGGGATAAAGAAGGATCCCCCCCGCTCCTGCCACCCCTCGAGGTTTGAACCCGTGACGTGCTTAATAACCCATACACCTTAACTAGTGCATGATTGCCAACTAATCTAAACCTAGATGTATTATCCATATGTTATTATTATTCCTAATGATAACTAAATATTAAAATACCTACAAGAGTCAAAATAGGAACTAGTCAAAAGTTCCTAAGTTAAATATTAAAATTACCTAAAGTAAATAAAAATGGTTATTTCAAGAAATCAAATGATTTTTTATCTAACTGCCCCTTTGAATGAAAAGTCTTCCTATAAAAACCCAATACAAAGAGAGGCTAGAGGATCTTTTTGTTATTCCAGAATTCTTCCTAATCATTCTCAAGAGAGTTCTTGGAGAACCTTTTTCCTAAGAGGAAAAAGGAGAATTGATACAGAACCTGATATCCCAGATAGAGAAGCCTTACCTTAGGAGCTCTAAGCTACTTGCATGTTGGAACCAGATCGGGGGGATTCTGATTGAAACTAGAAAATGGTTTCAGGTCGTGATTAGGTGGAACATGGTAGTTCCCAAGTTATTCGGTTATCTAAAGAGAGGTTATATCTGTCTATGAATTTGTTAATGTTGGGTATTTGAGTTGGAGAGATTTTTAGCCATTAAAACAGATTCATTTTGAAGGTATGACGTTCTTGATTTTTCCCTTGCAAACTGCACATGTTTTATTATTAAAAAAGAGTAGAATGGATTATGAATGATGATTTAATAACTGTCTTCTATATGCTAGGTTATATTTTCTGCATTTCTACTTTCTTCACTTGCAGGTTAAACTCACTGTTTATTAGCAGATGTATTTCTTTTATGAGAGGTTAGATTATTTCTATTCAACCAGGCTATTCTAATATATCGTATTCATGATGATTTAAACAACTTTAGTGTTATCTATAGGAGAGTTGGTTTTTGTTTATGTTTTCAACTTATTTCCTGTTTATTTCTTTCAAGTTCAAAACCTAGGATTATTTAAAAACATCATCTATATATTATCTATGCTGGAAGATTTCATATTTCCAGAAGGATCATATTATTTATAAATAAACCAAACTATTATATATAGTATTAGGCTAATATCTATGTAGAATATTATAACTTACACATAATTTGCTAACAATTTAAATAAAATATCATAAAAACAAACTATCACAAACCATTTCCCTTTTATAAACAACAACATCAAATTCCAAGCTAAGCTATCGAGATCTCTAAGGTCTATAGGCACGAGTGCCTCATATTTCATAATCACACTATATAATTTATAACCTAGTACAAAACACATTATCAAAACTGTATTTCTCAAGAGATTATAATATAAGAAATCAACCATAACCTAATACCAAATACATTAACATATATCATATAAATCAAAAGAATACAGGATCGAATCATGATGGAATTCATGCCAAACTAAAATATCCACACACACATCATTTACAACCCACATAGCCCACGATCAAATCGTGTGAGCTCATGGTTTAAAAACTTGAGTTACATTCCAACCACGACTAGCATCAAATTCTGTAAGGTTTGATTCACAATATTTTATTAATGTTGTAATAGCTTATAAAGATTCAACACACTCTATGCTACAACATTAAAATGCAAAAAGGTTTAACTCTAAAACAAAATTGTATCCCTCTCAACATTTCCACACATTAAATACCAACAAAATATACACGTTGTAAATCATATTCAAACATTTCCACACATTAATGTAAACCCAATTTATACGTTGTAATCATTTCGAGGCTCAAAACGAAGAAACATAAATAATTCATTAACATAAACTATAAACAATTAACCACTATCTATGCTATCATAAGAATGACATCCTCTTCGCATTATAAAAACAGAGCTCATGACCATTCCCAAGTTAATGCACAAGTAAGTAAACAACACCACGAATCACCATAAATCAACAATTCACTATTTCCTTACATAGTCGCTAAGCTAATTGGAAAGAGTGTCATTTCCAGCCATGGCATGACTGTAAAAGCCAAATCAAATTTGCTAAATACCCAAAACAAGAATTTAAAAGTACATACAACAATTTATACAGAGTCAAAACCTTTCTAAAAAAGGAACTGTATTCATGATTGATACACAGCCATGAACACATGCATCTATACCACTATAATTTATATATAAAAAAACTACACAGTCATGATTGCAAACCAATGCACCATTCCAAGAAATGGTGTTTCCACCATTCAAAACCCATCATTAAAAACTAAAATGCAGAGTCTTCATTAACCAGCAAGGCCACAGGTTTAAGCTACTAACCCAAAAATATTACAAAAGAGAGTCATGACAATCATGACCAAAGGCGCCAAACCCAACATAAGCCCCAAATAATGTCATACACATCTTTGGATTCCTTTCAAAATACAAAAAGACCTATACATAGTCGAAACCCCTAACCGAAACAAGTGTTCATTCAACATTTCAAAGAGCAATCTCAAGGCTCTCTCAAATAACTCTACATAGAGGTAACAAGCTCAGAGCTTGTTAGTTCAGGGCTTACCCGTGAAGGGTATGCATCGAAAACATGAGAGACCCATGACTTGTGCAATGGAAGTCGGCCACCTATGAACAAGAGACAAAGAATAGTGAGAAGTATACCAAACCTTTTGCTGAAACAACCAATAAACAACCGCTGCAAACTAGGTGAAGGGCATACATTCCCAAAGCGAAGATGCAAGCAAGACCTCACACCATGATACATAAAAGAGATCTAAATATGTACCTTTTGTCGTCCAAAGATGAGTGAAGTAGTTTAGCATAAGTAACTAGTTTAGTTATGCTAAACTATGTAATCAATTATCGTAACCAGTTTTTCGTCACCTAACGAACCTGCCCAAAATAAAGAAGAGTTGCATTAGTTCAGCGTGAACTAAGTAAACCCTGTAATGTCAAGTAAAAATAATTACCTCTCCAATTAATCCTATAAGGGATAGAAGTCGTTCCACTTAACCCATTGACATCTACAAGTTAAGTCAGGACTTTCCATAAACCAGTTAACAAAACTTATAAATAGTAAGTAAGTTATAAACTGAACACACACACACATAAATACATAGTAAGAAGTAATCAATGAACATCGTAACCATCTAAACTAGAAAAATTTACTCAGATACATTATAGATTTACATTAACAATCGTATCAGGGAAAACATCTAGAAAGGGTAAGAACAACTTACAACATTTTAGTTCCGCGAACAAAGGTCAACACATTCTATAGAAGATAAGCTAATCTCCATTTCAAGTGGTAATAAACTAGCCTAATTTTTGGGTACATTACAAGTGTTATCAGAGCCCAGTGTCAACACTAAGAGACCGAATGGGCGTGCCAAACATTCATTGCAGAAAACAAAGTTTATTTAAAATTTTGTTAACTAACAAATTTTTTTCCTGTTATTAAAAATTTGCAATTGGAAGATTTAAAAGAACAGTTCAGATCATGAACTTTGAATAAGACAACAGTAGGAAAGGAAATTTAAATACCCCCACCTAGGAAGCATAACCGGTGGTGGAACTAAATTCTGACATACTTAAAACCATACAAAGTATTCAAGCATACTCATATAGTTTCAAAGAGGATAATCTGAATGAAAGAAAGGAATGGGAAGAAATCAATGAAGTGTCATTGTAAAACATGATAGGAGGAATCCCGCATGGAAAACCCTCTCATTCCACAAGCAAGTTCAAGAAATAAATTTATCATAAATGGGCCAGCATCTCGAGAGAAGAAGGAAAATAAGAACATACCCCTGAACCTATAGAAAGAGATTGTCACACTCCTTCTAGTGATGATTCTCTTTCTCTCTGCAGAAAGAAATAGAGAGGTGACAACAATATTTAGGGAGGGTTCAAGAAGATAAAATCCCCAACCTATGAGGGAGAGATGAACATAGGGGACATTACAAAGAGATAAAGCTAAAGAATAGCTTCTAGGTATGAGCAAATATTTCTGAGTTCATAACTACTCTAGCGAAATGAAATCTCATCTATCCATTTGTAATTTACATGGAAAGAAGCTAGGTGGCAGAGAGAAGTGAAGCATACCAAGAAATATGAGGTAAGACAAATCCGATGGAATAATTTTCGCAATATTTTTCAAGAGAAATACATGTCGGAAAGATTCTTCAACTGAAAGGTGAAATAATTTCATGAGTTAAGGATGGGTTCCATGACTATGGATTCTTTTATTAATAGATTTTTTGACATGTTACATTACTTTCCATACATCAAGGATGAGAAGGTAAAAATACAATAGTTTTTAGGATGTCTTCCGCCCAACTTTTGGGAAATGATTGAATTTGACATGCCTAAAACATTGGACACCACCTTACACAAAGCTAGTATTTGCTATGAGCATGGACAAATGAGGCAAGGGAATATGAACTGAAGCAGAGATGGGTCTAGGACCTTCTCACACAACCAAAAATTGGGTTTCAACCCACCACCTTACAGAAAACAGAACAATACTTTTCCATCCAACAAGAACTTCAACCAAACAAGTACAAAGCCATATGTACCAGCTCCAAATGCTAACAAGCCAGCAGTAAATGGGGGAGCCAAGATTGCCCCACTATAAATCAAATGTTGCAAATTCCAAGGGCCCCATTATTCCCAAGACTGTAAGAACAAGACCAATGGAGTATTGCACATCTTACAAGAAGAACCAACGATACAATACATAGCTAGAACATCGCAGATTTATGTAGCCTTGGATGGCCGATAGGTAGACCATTAAGCTGCCATTGTTGAGATAGAAGGTAAGATATTAAACACTTCTATTTCAATATGGATTGAACTCGGTGCTTGTCATAGATATGTATCACCTAAAATTGTTGATGTATGTAAACTAGGCAAAGTTAAACATGATAAACCTTGGCTATTGAAATTAGCCACAGGTATGAAACAAAACGTTTCTGAAATAGTTAAAGATAGTGACGTAAAGCTGAATGGTTTTCCTACTAGGTTAAACCTGAAAATCCTACCCTTACGATCGTATGATATACTTATTGGCATGGACAGGTTGGAACAACACCATGTCATGCTTGATTTCTTACACAAGTCAATCTATAGTATAGATAGCCAAGGGAATCAAGTAAATATTTAAGGTACTTAATAAAGTTTCTTTAAGGAATATATCGTCTTTAAAAGCAAAGAACTGCATTAGGAAATGCTGCAAACTGTTTGCAGTAAAAATCCAGGACATAGAAAGTGAAAGAGAACAACACATTGAGGAATTTCCAGTTCTCGTAGAATTCAAGGACATATTTCCTAAGGAAATACCAGGATTACCACCAAAATGAGACTTAGATTTTTCCATAGAATTGACACCAGGATCATTTTTGGCTTCAAAATCCCCTTATCTCATGAGCGCACCAAAATTGGTGGAACTCAAAATGTAGTTTCAGGAGTTGATTAAGAAAGGATATATCCGACCGAGTGTGTCCCCTTGGGGAGCACCAATATTTTTGATAAAGAATAAGGATGGTATGATGCGGATGTGCATTGATTACTGTCACCTTAACAAAATGACCATAAATAACTGATACCCACTCTCTAGGATTGATGAATTGTTCGATCAAGTAGGAAGAACCAATATCTTTTCAATGATCGGCCTGCGATATGGGTACCATGAGGTACAGATTCGCGATGAGGATATTTATGAAACCGCCTTTCATACAAGGTACGACCACTACAAGTTTTTAGTGATGCCTTTCAGGTTGACCAATGCACCTGCAAACTTTATGTATATGATGAACAATATATTCAGTATGTACCTGAATAAATTTGTCTTGGTATTTATAAACGACATCCTAGTTTACTCAGAGAGTAAAGCGGAACACGAGGAACACCTCTCCATGGTGCTATAGGTGTTACGGGAACACTAGCTCTACACAAATTTTAGTAAATGTGATTTTTACAAACCACATGTACAATACATGGGTTGCATCATCTATGAGACTGGGATAACTATAGACCTAGAAAATATTAAAGCCATAGAGTATTGGAATACACCTACTAGTGTCACCGACATTAGATCCTTTTTGGGATTATTTGGTTATTACTGGAATTTCATTGAGAACATCTCTAAGATAGCTTGTCCCATGACCGATTTGCAAAAGAATCAAAACAAGTTCTTATGGAGGAACAAGTGCAAGGAAAGTTTTCAAAAGATTAACAACTTTTGATGACTGCATTGATACTATGAATTGCATATCCCGGTTGGAATTTCATTGTTTACACAGATGCAAGCAAGGAAGGGATCAAAGGAGTCCTCTTGCAGAACAATTACACGATCTGTTATGAATTGTAGAAGTTAAAAGAACATGAGTAGAACTACCCCACCCATGATATTTAGTTAGCAACCATCATCCACGCCTTGAAGATGTGGAGGCAGTACCTCATGGGAATGTAATTCCTTCTGAAAAAAGACAATATGAGCCTAAAGTATTTATTTGAGCAACCAGATCTAAACTCCAGACAAGAGAAATGGTTATCTTTCCTCACTGAGTATCATTTAGAGCTAAAGCATATAAAGGGAATAGAGAACAAAATTGATGATTCTTTGAGCCAATGAGCTCATATGATATATGACATGACTTTAAGTCAAACCAATTTGTATTTACATGAGAGGATTAGAACGTCCAACAAAGTTGACCCATTCTATGTTGATATCCTCAAGAAGGTTCAAGAGGACAGGTTGTTTTAGAAAAAAAAGAGTACAAGGTAGACGAAGAGAGAGTGTTATGGTCCAAGGAGAGATTATACGTCCTGGAAGGAGGGTCCATTCAATCTAGCATCCTCACAGAATTTCATTGGACACCTTACTTGGGGCATCCAGGATATCAAAAGATGATATCTGCATTAAAGAAACACTTGTCCTGGCCTAAGTTAAAGGCCGGCATAGAATTGTTTATTGCAAAATTTCAAGAATGTCGGCTGGTCAAAGATGAGAACCAACATCTTTCGGGGTTGCTGCAGCCATTAACCATTCCAGAATGGAAGTGGGAGGCCATTAGTATGTATTTTATCACGGGTCTCCCTAAATGTAAGAAACAAAATAATTCTATCTTTGTATTAGTTGACAAATTGTCAAAAGAAGCACACTTCATTCCAGTGAAGTTGACCTATAGGGAAGTACACATTGCTGACTTCTTCTTAAAGGATATATTTAGATTGCATGGGATACCCAAGGTAATCATCTCGGATCGAGATATAAAGTTTACCAGGGACTTTTGGAGATCCTTATTCTTCGGATTAGAGATGCAGTTGAACTTTAGTACTTCTTACCACCTGCAAACAGATGGGTAGACAAAACTGGTAAACAAGATTGTAGAGGACATGCTTATGATGTATGTCATGAACAACTCCATCAAGTGGGAAGATTACTTGAATTTTACAGAGTTTGCATATAACAGTAGATAGTACCATACTTTCTCCAATATGAGTCCCTTTGAGGTACTCTATGGACGATAGTGTAGAACATCGGTTACTTGGGATATCCCAATGGATCGACTCATGTTAGGGCCTGAATTACTAAAGTAATTGGAAAAATTGGTTACCAAGGTCAAGCTGAACCTTAAAGAAGCACAAGACTGCCAGAAAATCTACGTGGATAAGATAAGAAAAGATAAATATTATTCGATAGGTGATCATGTTTACTTAAAAGTAAAAGCAAAATGAATCTTGTTGAGCTTGGGGAGGTGTGGTAATTTAGCACCTATATTTTATGGACCCTTTGAGATACTGGCCAAGAGAGGGCTAATGGCTTATGAAATAACATTACTAGCTCACATAAGAGTCCATAATTTGTTCAATGCATCTTTATTAAAGAAATATGTTTATGATACTAAACATGTGATTCATTGGTTCTTATTATAGGTGGAACCTGAAGGGGAGTTTGCACCTAAACCCCTTCATATATTGGAAAAGAGAGAGTTACAACTTAGGAAGCACACCGTAGTCTAGTTGAAAGTGTAATGGAAGCACTTCGAGGCCGATGAGGATACTTGGGAGAATGAAGCCACCATGAGAAAGGCTTACCCCACCTTGTTCCATGATTTCATTCTAAGTCCCTTGAACACCAGGGATGGTGTTGTTCTAAGTGGGGAGGGATGTAATATCCTGAATTTTGACCTAATACTTATGGGAATAAGCACCATTTTCTTATGATGTTACTTTGATGTTTTAATTGGTATATTAGGTCTAAGACCCTACTGCATATGAACATGATGATTTTTTGATATATTGGGCATAAGCCAATTGTATATCTTTTATAGATATATGATTTCATGTGTTGGGAGTGAACCGTGAAACACATAATTGATGAGATGTTTTATGTTGAGCGAGAATATTTAGACAAAATGAGTATTTATATTTTTGTTGCGCGAGAAGTTTTGGAACACATGAGTTATGAGACATTTGTGTTGAGCATGAAGCTCTAAAGCACATGAAAAGATAAAATTGGAAGTGTTGGGCATAATCCCTAGAGCCATCCAAGTTGATGTTGCCTAAGCTCTCGAACATTGTATCCTTGCCCATTGTATCCCTAGGTGTATCCTACAACTACATCGTAGCATTAGTGTTGAGTGAGGAGCTCTGGAATTACACTAAGTTTATAAATCCATGTTTTAAGCGTTGAGTATGGACTCTGGATTAGCGCTAGGAGTTACTAATAAGATTTAATTATATCAAGTGAAAATGACTCGGATAAAACATTGATCTCATCTTACTTATTTTTAAGTGATTAAATGAAATTTTGAATTTTTGTATCTCATCAAGTACTGACGAACTACCATGTTATACAACGGAATCCAACATGCAATGAGGTTTAGAGTTTCCTAACCTAGTTGACTTAACCCCTACCTAAAGGCCTTATTAAAGAATGTGACTAAGCTAAAAGAAAAGTGTCATATTTTTAGGGATCATGCTATATGATACCCAAAGATAAAATGTTAACAAATGATATATATATATATATATATATATATATATATATATATATATNTATTATTACTAATGATAACTAAATATTAAAATACTTAGAAGAGTCAAAAGAGGAACTAGTCAAAAGTTCCTAAGTTAAATATTAAAATTACCTAAAGTTAATACAAAGGGCTATTTCAAGAAATCAAATGATTCTTGATATAACTACCCCTTTGACTAAAAAGTATGCCTATAAAAACCAAAGCCAAACAGAGGCTAGCTCGATCTTTTTATTATTCCATAATTCTACTTGATTATTCTCAAGAGAGTTCTTGGAGAACACTTTTCCTAAGAGGAAAAAGGAGAATTGATACATAACTTGATATCCGACATAGGGAAGTCTTACCTTAGGAGCTCTAAGCTACTTGCATGTTGGAACTAGATCGGGGGGATTCATATTGAAACAAGGAACGGTTCCAGGTCATGGTTGGGTGGAACGTGGTAGTTCCCAAGTTATTCAGTTATCTAAATAGAGGTTAGATCTATCTATGAATTTGTTAATGTTGGGTATTTGAGTGTACAATATTTTCAGCCATTAAAACAACTTGATGTTGCAGGTATGAGGTTCTTGATTTTTCCCTTGAAAACTACACATGTTTTTTTATTAAAAATAGTAGACTGAATTATGAATGATTATTTAATAATTGTGTGCTATAAGCTAGGTTATATTTTCTGCATTTCTACTTTCTTCACTTATAGCTTAAACTCATTGTTTATTAGAAGATGCATTTATTTTATCGGAGGTTAGATTATAATTTTCTCTTCAACTACACTATTCTGATATATTTTAGTCATGATGAATTAAACACTTCTAGTCTTATCTATAGGAGGGATGGTTTCTATTTATGTCTGCAATTTATTTCATGTTTATTTCTTTCAAATTCAAAACCTAGAATTATTTAAAAATAGAGCCTATATCTTATCTCTGCTTGCATATTTAATAATGCGAGCAAGATCATATTATTTATAAATAAAACAAACTATTATCTATATTATCCTAATCTCTATACTTAAGATTATAACTTAAACATAATTTTCTAACACTTTAAATAAAATATCATAAAAACAAACTATCACAAACCATTTCCATTTTATAAACGACAACATCAAATTCTAAGCTAAGATATCGAGACCTCTAAGGTCTGTAGGCATGAGTGCCTCATATTTCATAATCACACTATATACTTTATAACCTAGTACAAAATACATTATCAAAATCGTATTTCTGAAGAGATTATAACATAAGAAATCAACCATAACCTAATACCAAATGCATTAACATATATCGTATAAATCAAAAGTTTATAGGATCGAATGTTGTTGGCATTCATGCCAAACCAAAATATCCACACACACATCATTTACAACCCACATAGCCCATGATCGAATCATGTGAGCTCACGGTTTAAAAACCATGGCTACATTCCAACCACGACCAACTTCGAATCTCGTAAGGTTGGATTCACAATATTTTATCAACGCTATAATAGCTTATAAGTATTCCACATAGTCTATGCTAAAACATTAAAATCCAAGAAGGTTTAAACCTAAAAATAAATCATTGTTGTGTCAACATTTCCATACAATAAATACCAACAAAATATACACTCTGTAAATCGTATTCAAACTTTTTCACATAGTAATGTAAACCCAATTTATACGTTGTAATCATTTCTAGAATCATGTGTGAGAAAGATAAATAATCCATTAACATAAACTATAAATAATTAACAACTATCTACGTTATCATAGCAATGACATCCTCTTTGCATTATTAGAATAGAGCTCAAGGCCATTCCCAATTTAATGCATAGGTAAGTAAACAACACCACGAATTACCATAAATTAATATTTCACCATTTCATTACACAACCGCTAAGATAATTGGAAAGAGTGCCATTTCCAACAATGGTATGGCTCTAAAAGTCAAATCATTTCTGCTAAATATCCAAAATGAGAATTTAAAATTATAGACAACAATTTATACAGAGTCAAAACCTTGCCAAGTAAGGAACTGTATCCACGATTGATACACACTCGTGAACACATACATTTATAACACTATAATTTATATATATAAAAACTACAGAGTCGTGATTCCAAACCAATGCACCATTGCAAGAAATGGTGATGCCACCATTTGAAACCCCTCAGTAAAAACTAAAATGCAGAGTCTTCATTAACCAACAGGGCCACAAGTTTAAGCTAGCAACCGAAAAATATTACAAGGCAGAGACGTGACAATCATGGTCGAACGCGCCAAACCCAACATGAACCCCAAATAATGTCATATGCATATTTGGATGCCCTTCAAGATACAAACAAACCTCTACACAGTCGAAACCCTTAACCAACACAAGTATTCATTCAACATTTCAAAGACCGAGCTCAAGGCTATGTCAAATAACTCTACAAAGAGGAAAAAATACTAGAGCTTGTTGGTACATGGCTTACCTGTGAAGGGTATGCATCGACAACCCGAGAGACCCACGAGCCGCGCAATTGAATTCGATGACCTGCAAACAAGAGACATATAATACTGAGAAGTATACCAAACCTTAAGCCAAAACAACCAATAAACAAGCATTGCAAACAAGGTGAAGGGCATACCTTCCCAAAGAGAAGATGCAAGCTAGACCTCACGCCATGATACAGACCAAAGAGGTGAACAGAGCCCCACAATCAAAATTCCAAATGACTCATTCCTCCACGATAGACCAAGATTAGGGATTGATTTCCCCAACTCCTGAGGAGCATTTACTCTGCCACCGTGTCCACTAGAATGTCAATTTTTATCCCCATGCCTATAGTTCTAAAACATCACAATGTGATTTGATATTGATATTCCTTATCCATTAAAACCCCATGTTATGTATCGTTGACTGGGGGTAAAGCCAATATTCACGGCATATGGAATATGCCATGAATGGATTAAAACATACATTTAACTTATGGTATAAAAACCTTAATCAACATATGGCTAAGGTTTGATACCTTAATCCTTTCACATAAAACCATATAAATGTTAAGAACACGGTTGAAGCTTATTTAAAGTCTTTAGAACCCTAAAAATAATAATGATAGTGAGTTAGACGTAGGTGTAAATAAAACTAGCCTTGCCTAAACAACGATGCTAACAATAGCATGCAGAATTGCTGATATAGGAATGTGGTCGTTTTGTCGTCCAAAGCAGTGAAGTACTTTAGCATAGGTAACATGTCATTGTTTAGTTATTGTAACTAATTTGTCATCACCTAACAAACCTGAACAAAATAAAGAAGAGTTGCATGAGTTAAGTGTGAACTAAGTAAACCTTGTAACGCCAAGCGAAACTAGTTACCTTTCCAAGTAATCCTATAACAGATACAAGTTCTGCCACTCCACCCCTTGACAATTACAAGTTAAGTAATGACTTTTCATAAACTAGTAAAAAAACTTATAATGAGTAAGTAAGATATAAACTGAACACACATACATGTAAATACATGATAAGAAGTAATAAATGAACAACGTAACCATCTAAACTAGAAAAAGTAACTCAGATACATTACAAATTTACATTAATAATCACATCGAGGAAAGCATCTATAAATGGTAAGAACAACTTACAACATTTCAGTTCCACAAACAAAGTTTGACACATTCCGCAGAAGATAAGTTAATGTCTAGTTGAGGTAGTAATTAACTAGCCTAATAATTTTTTATTCTTTTCAAATTTTGGGGACATTACATGATAAAGATGATGTTTGTGAAAAACGGAATAATTACCATGCAACATAATACCGAGGAAGTGCAAACTACACGCTAATGAGCAATGCTATGAAAAGGTGGGGAAGTAGATAAAACAAGAATGGATCTAGAATAACAAAGGATCTATAGGGAGGAGTGATATGAAAGAAGAGTCAAGATGAGATTGTTGTCCAGAAAAGAAAGGAGAGGAGATTTGTTGAAGGGGGAGGTAGTTTTGATAGGAGAGGTAATAATAATGTAAAATAATAAATTGTACCAAAAAAGTGTGTAGTAGGATTGGAGGTGCCATAAGGGTGCAGGGAGTATGCACACAAGAAGAGAGATAGCCAAAGAGGCATGGGATTTAAGATACTAGTACCTTTGAAGAGGTGAGTAAGACCAAAACCTCATGACAAATCAAAAGAGGAAATGCATAGGACTTGGAAGAAGTAGAAGTGTAATTGAATGGAGACACTTTGCTAGTTTTCCTAGAGACCAATGGTTAGAAATAACTTTTCCTAGATTTAGCACTATATGGAAAAATATATCTAGATGAAGCCTTGTTTTTATCTCTACCCCTTGGTTCTCCTTAGTTGATATAGAAGTAAACCTATTAAGCAAGATTGAGATAGAAGTGAGTCTTCTAGTTGAAAGAGAAGCAACATGAGAAGGAGAAGAAATAAGTCCTACGCAAGAAACCCATAATCTATAAGGGAACATTAAAATAACAAACCAACCATTTCATTCAAGAAGAGGTAGTTCACTAATGAAAAAAAAAATGGTGAGAACCTATGATTCAACTTTGAGATTACTTATATTGCATGGACAATGAAGAATGATGTTGGGGAAGATTATTTTACATGCGAATCCATTTGATTAGCAAAATAGATTAATGACGAAGTTGTGAAGATAACATAGTTAGAAGCAACTTTTAGAGATTGGTCTCTAACGTGGTACATGAAGTATAAGATGAAACTAACCCCAATAGAGCAAAAGGGCGATAACAATTATCGAGAAGTATTTATTGAAGTAATTACAGAAACCGAAGTCAGAATCGCAGTGCATAACTGAGATAAAATAGATTAAGTAGAGGATTGGTGAGGTAACCGAAGTCAGAATCGCAGTGCATAACTGAGATAAAATAGATTAAGTAGAGGATTGGTGAGGTCTTATGGGACTACCATTAGCTGTTGAATATTTTTTTGCACTCGCTAAGTTTTTAGATTTAGGACATAAAACATCATGGGCCTATTATCACATAATAGGGTTCCACATACCGAGTAGAATGTGGGAACATAGTCAGAGGCTATAGATATTATTTCCATGTGATTGGAGGCCACTTGAGGTGGAGAATCTATAGTAGGTCTGACATAGGTTGAGTCGCAACTTGTTGTGTATACGACAAAACTATATCAGCTATCAACGAGGAAGGAGTTATGATAAAATGTGTGGTTTACTTTATGCAGGGAAGAGGGTCACCACAATAATGAGTTCCCTACCCTAGGAAATTACACAAAAATTGATGTACCTAACCCTTTACCATCTAGGACCGAGGAAGAATGGTGTGGAATCTACAAGACATGGGGACACTCACCTCCATAATTACCAACCCTAAAAAATTATGAACATATACCCCTTTTGCAAGTTTTGCAAATTGATACGGCGTAATGTCAATAATTGCCACGCACTTCAACTCATGAAGGACCACATTGTGGATGTGTTTCCTATCTAAGGGGAGGAGGAGAACCAAGGAGATTAACAAGGTTGTGTTTCTTGTCCATTATTTCCTTCAGCTATGGTGATTCATGGAATCTAGTGGTATTTTTTACAAAACCTCATTTCCTTTACACATATTGTCACAACACAAAACATATGATGGAGGATTAAAAAGATTTGATAAAAAAATGGAAAGTGAAGAAACCTTAATGTAATATGGCGACGATAGAAATGTGTGAATATCTTGGTTGAAGGGGCCCTACTTATGTTAAGATAATAACTAGGTGGTGTTCCAAGACAAATAAATATATAATTGGAGCACACCGCGTAGATAAAATAATCGAGTTTAAAATAAACAAAGTTGTGCAACATCTACTAAAGTTTGATTTTGTGCACCAAAGGAAATTCATGCGCAATGCGTAGAAAGTAGGTGAGGAAGTAGCGTTGTGGGAACGAGAGTTGTACCAAGAATATTGAATAAAGAAGACCATCTATGCATATTGCAGGAATATGAGGATCCACAAAAACACTCTTCCCTAGGAGGACAGGTTGCACAACCTATATGATGAACACCAACAATAAATTGTGCAGCAAGAAAAAGATATACAATATAGAAAACCTCAAATTAACCACCCTGCATATCAAGTAAGTAATTTCCTTTAGTGTCTTTTGAATGTGTTGGGGATCCTTGGATAAAAATAAAATTGATAAGTCTACTTGAAAAGATGGTGGTGTGAACAGAAAGATGGAGAATCGCATACCAGTTCCGCTACCCGAGCAGAGTGTGCGATGGGTGAGAAACAAAAGAGACATTGGGACTTTAATTAGGACGACATGATCTGAAAGACGTAATGCTCGACTAAGAAGTACTTGGAATTGATGAAAAAACTGAAGTTAGTATGCCCCCCTTAAAATCAGGTTGGAAAATTAATAGAGGATCTATTCCATCACCACGTTGGATAATGTTTATGTGGATATTGACAAGTTAAAAGTAGCAGCATAGTTTGAGGTGATAGAGATATTTGAAGACATAGATCCCTATCCATATCTATAGGGTATATATTGGGATTTTGACAATAATGCTATTCTTAATCTGAAACAATGGTGGATGTCTCTTAAAAAGCAAAGGATCTATGTATGGTACCCCCTCTTGATGGTACAAATGGAGAGAGCTACACATACTTGGTCAATGATGATTCCAATAACATCAAAATTGAAATCATATACAACATAACGTGATGATGGGAAACCTATGCGAGTCCAACGATGGATGTAGAATTGACTTGGAAAAGTATTTGTTCTCTCAACATAGATTCTTAGGACAGATTGGAGAGATTGAAAAATCGACTCTACAAAGTGTCGTCTTATATATGTACCATGATGATCTGATATATGTACCATGGTGAACAAGTCCATGCATTGGATCGAATCTGAGTTGCACGATCCAACGAAGTTTGATGGAATAGAGATGGTGGATACCTTTCTACAATAGATGGAGGAATGATTACTTGAGGGTTAGCGAGTCCAGGTTATGGATGTAGTAATCAGGGGGATTCCTATGTACTGGTGGGTGACGGATAAGGATCGCCTATGCATGTGGGAACAGATCGAAGAATGTAGCAACGTAAGATTCTAGCGTATGACAAAACTAGAATTAATGAACATATTAAAGGTACTGAATACCCACAAAATAATTTGGTGTACAGCGAAAAAATGGATAATGAAAAGCATACCATGCATTCAATTGGTTCATACATACCCTAAGCATCATACTGTGAAGCTGGTATGTGCAACACGAGTGAAGGAGGGAAATGATAACCTAAGAAATTATAAGTTCATAGTTCACCGCATCGTTCCAGTTTAGCAGAACCAATCCTGACTTGGGTAGAATTATCTATTAAATGAAGTAGATTATTTTCATGCAAAATCCAAAACGTCATGTGCAAATACCAGTGTGCGCATATCACAAGATCTGGCGCAACTAGACAATCCTATCTACTACGGGAAGGTTGAAAACATAGAAATGGATGAACACGAATACTTCTGCAAGACACATATCAAATAAACCATAGGGAAAAATACGTTATATAAAAATCCATCTACAGGTACCGTGTCTGAGTTTCTTGAACCACTAAATACAAGTAAATATAACATAGGGATATAAGACAAACTGAGAATGACCATCATAGGTACTATTAGGATCAAGAAATGCTAACTCAAGTACTTGATCTGCTAAAGGAATACGAGGACATATTTTCATGCATCTTTTAAAAAATGAAGGGCATAAAAGGTTTACTCAGAGAAATGAAGATCTAGCTTAAAAAGGGGGATAAGATAATCCAACAGAGACCTTATAGACATTATCTATGATATAATGAAAAAGTGTACAAAGAACCTGTTTGAATGTTGGATGCATGGATCATCTTCCTAGTGGAGAAATTAGAATGGATCAGTCTTATGGTGGTGCAAGATAAGAAAACTATGGAAATTTGAATATGCATTGATCTAAGGAACTTAAATGTAGCCTATGTGCATGATCCCTTCCTTCCTTATCGTTTTTATAGATGTGGTATTGAAGGATGTGGTGGGAAGGAAATATTACACACTCACTGATGTCTTCTATGGGTACCATCAGGTGCACATTACTCGAGATAATTGTAGGAAAACAACTTTTGTGACCAAATGGAGGTAATTTTCATACACGATCATGCCATTTAGGTTGAAGAACACACTAATGGTGTTTTCCATGTTGACTGTTGCATCATTCAACGAATTTGTGCACAAGTTTTTGTAGGTTTACTTAAATGACTCGAAAATGTTAAGTTTGTTGAAGAATCACTTATAGGTTTTAAGATTGATGTTGGAAAATTGAAAATTTGAATAAACTTTAGGAAATGTCTCTTATTTTCACCATTTGGAATTCTCTTGGGGCATATTATCTATAAATAGGTATTTCTCATCGACCCAATGAAGATCGTATGATCATGAATCTAGTTTTCCCAACATCAATTAAGGAGTTGCATCTCACTCTAGCCTCTAGGCCACACTGGATACGAAAAAAATTCATTGGAAATTATACCAGCATTATAGCACCATTGGAGTTATAGTTAATGAAATAAATCAACTTCTTATGCACCGAAGCGTGTCAATGGGAATTGGATGTATTAAGGGAAACACTAATAATGATTCCCGTCTTGATATTCCCTAATTGGGTGCATATATTTTATGTATATGTCGATGCATTATTTTTCATGCTAGGCACGTTGCTAGCACAACCTGGTAAATCTAACGTCAACCACTCAATCACCTTTGCAAGTAGGAAACTTTCTATGGTATAGATAAATTACACAATAATAGAGCGTGTAAGTTTTTCCATGGTATGTGTGATGCAAAAGTTTAGACACTATCTACTTGGGAGCTTATTCATGTTTTTTTACACACAACTCAATTTTGAAGTATTTGGTCAATAAACCAATGTTAGGGGGGATAATATAAAGATGGTCTTGCTGGGATTATTAATCCTCCTTTAAGCAAATTAGTCTATTTTCTATTATTTCTTATATTAGGAGGTCATTTATCACCTTACTAAAGTTTTGGTACCACTGGTGCCATTGGTGCCACCACTGCCATTGGGGCCACTAGTGCCAATTCCTATGGTATAGGAGCCCACTCTAAGTGCCACCAGCAACCTCCAGTAGTTGGTCATGGTTGGTAAGCAGTTATGCTAAGTCAACCTCCAATTACAATCACGTAGATCACTTTCAGTTAGTCTAGTGCCAATTTTGCATGATTTAAGGGATGGTGCTGCCTTTTTCCACCTCCCCTAGTAGTTGACTCTTTGTATACTCATTTTGACATCCGAAGTTAGAATAGTGATTTTCATGTAGTGATTTGGACACAGTCGGTTAACTAATCTTTCATGTTTAGTTGGTAGATTCAAATCTTATCCACATGATTCGAATTCTACGTATTGTAACACCATTGTATTACTAATTAATGAAAAAATATTAATGTTATGATTAATTGATCAATACTTGTTTATTTTATTTGAAAAGTGTGGCATGAGTGTTATTGTTCAATGTACGTTTCTTTGTTAATTCAATTGCATAATTTACCTTCACAATTGCTCTCATTTTCCCATAGATCAGTGGTTCAATAATTTAACATGGTATGAGAACCTTATTCAGGCTAGAAATAAGTCTTTTTCAATCTCCATTGTACACCAAACTTAGCAGCTGAATTTCCACATAAATCCTCAAATCATAACATTACTCCCTCTTGATTCTTTCAAGTCTATCCAGGTGTGACGGACTCTGAGAAAGTGCACATGTCGAGGTGGAAAGGATTGAACTGATATATGATTGGGAATTGAATTGGTTTTGCAGTGATATTTTGTAGGTACAACTTCAATATGGATTTAATATTGTCAGCTTCTCTTATTACTCCATTCACAAGATATTCAGAGTGGAAATTGAAGATGATTTCATCTCTTAAGAGACAAGATCTCTATGAGGTATCCATTGGACTTGGTAAAGAGTCTTGAGTATGAGAATGACTGGCTAAATGAAGGTGATAGATATTTTGGAACAATATGTCTAGAATTTTCTCCAAGCTTGTGCTACCTTGTTGATTCTGATGAACACCCAAAGGATCTCTGGACATAATTGGACAGAACCTTTTGCAAGAAAAATGAGGATCGTTCTAGAAATTTGGAGAGAAAACCTAACACCACAAGAGTTATTTCTTTAAAATTATCGGCCTCTATTCTCTCTGATGAAGTTATTTAAGATGAATAAGAAGATAAATCTTCAACAAAATCAATTCAAATTGAAGAAAGTCTCCTTGGATTGACTCCTTCTCCTGTTGCTCTAAAAGTTTATTAGATTTATGATATCTCATCTTCTCATATATTTGATCCATAAGAAGACATTCAAATATTTTTTATTAAATAAAACCTATCCTTCAATTCTACTCAAGAATTCTCTAGTGATTTTTCATGTAGATGAATGGTTCAATAATTTAACAAGCCTCTTCTATTCTAAGAGTTCAAGTTTGAGGTGGTTTTCAAAATAAGAAATTACAATGTCAGGCGTGATCACCTATATAAAATAGAGTTCTAAGAGACATGAGGGAGATTGGGTGACGATTTACCATGTGCACAACTCTTTTGCATTTAATAAATCCCTCACCAGTTCACAGAGATCATAACATTCCTAGCGATAGGAATAGAACTAGTCTTAGCAATTAAACAAGCATGCATACAATTAATAATGAGAAAAAACAAATACACATAGAAACCCATTTAAGATAGATAGATCATATTTACGTGGAAAAACCTATTTTTCATGTACCTTCATGGTTACTACACCATCACCATCGGTTGTTTCATTCTCTCACTTTTCAATGCTCCTTTTCTGGCTCATGTACTTGATCACTTTTTTCCATGCTCTTTTTGTACTTGCATTTAAACCTACCATTGACGTCCATATAAAGAGGAATCCATCCACTGGATTACATGGGTCCTCATCTGCTATAACTTGTAGTTCTCTAGGAATTATCCTCACACAAATGGCTCATCAATCTTAATCCCACAACTGAGATTAAACCATCTCACATTCCTCCAGCAATCAAAGACTCAACCTCTCAAATCTATGTCAAGTTAGGATACCCATACACCTTCCACCCTCATACCTACTTAGTGGTTCATTCCACACTATGATATACATTGTATATGGATTAAGAGACACAAGTGATTGAATGTATTATGTCACTCAGTGGAAATGGTAAAAAAATGTAATTTTGAAAATGAATTCCAAACTTTTACCTTTGTCTTCGAGTGACACAGTTTACATGGTCACTCGTTTATTTGCATTCATCTCTAGTGCTAATTTTTGAAAATTGTCGACCTCCTCATGTGTCACATCTTGACAATTGACACCAATTTAGTGTTACTCATGACTATGATAATTTCCTAGTGATATTTTTTTCACATGGTGTACTAGCCTTAACAAGATCCAAAAGAGACTTATTAACATGTATGTTTTCATGCCAGATTAGCCAATAGTGGGCCCTTGTAGAAAAATATTTCTTAATAAACCCAAAAAGAATAAAAACATTAAAATAAATGGAAAAATCCCTTATGTATACCCATAAATACAAACCCCTCCCCCTCTTCTTTTCCTTCATTTGACATGTTTTGGAGGAAAAAAGAGAGTTGTAGAGGTTTATTGAGCATACAAGAAATGTGAGAAGTGATGTGTTTTCATTTTTTGATCTTGTGAACAACCATAACATCCATTATCAAACTTTGAAAACTCTTAAGTGTTTTGATTGTAGTGGAGATTGAAGTAGACAACAAGTTTGTTGGAGAATATCTTCATATGTTATGTAACATGTTATTTTGAATTTCTTTTCATTTTACTTTACAAAATAGTGTTTAAGAGGGATGGATTTGCAATCTTTGGAGTGGAATTTCTAGGGTAACTAAAATACGGAATTTAATCATTGTTTCCTCCTTTAAATGCCATAAAATGAAACAAAACCATCCAACTTTTCTCCTCTTCCATTAGTTTTGATTATCTTGGAAAATGAGTCGAGGGTTGAAATTAAATCATTATGTGGTTTTTGAGAATGAGGAGGAACAAATCCTAGAGTAATCCACAAAGTTGTATGATGGGGTAAAATGGTTATGGAATCTGAGGAGGAACAATTTATAGACTATGCTACAAAGTCATATAAATGGTAAATATTTTTATCTTTTCAAGATCCATAGCACCTAAAGACATGGGTTGTTAGATCCTAAGACATGACATAAAATGGAAGAGAGTAATTGTGGGACTAGAATTTTCCAAGGAATTAAATACTCCATTAATAACACTCTTCCACATCCATACTCAAATTGATCAATTACATCAGCACCATGGCGACCCGCTAATGCATTACCCCAAAGAAATCTCCTATAATTTCAAGAAAACCATCATCACTAGTGGATTGCAAAAAGAATTTCCAATTGGGGTTTATCATCGTACATCACCACTTCACCCAATCCAGTGCACACCCTCTCTCACTATGCCCGCTAGTTTTGTAGCCAATGTCGATTTGGCTACGTCCTGCGCTATTCCATCCACCCTGGAATCAGAGCAGGTTGTCTAGCCCACTGCTTGAGTTGCCACCCCCGAGGACCAACCCATTGCTCCACTTGCCAACCCTGAGGACAAGCCGATTTCTCCACCTGCTAGCCCCTAGGACCAGCCTGTTGTGTTCATGGTTAGATTGATTAGTTTATGAAAATATCATGCAATATTAATGAAAATTAACATACACAGTAAATTGTATGAGTTATCCTATTGTTTAAATGTTGCAGGGTGGAATTACCGAGAGACTTGGATCACGGAGGAGGGCAGCCCGCTCACCACTTACGCTCTCGTCTGAGGTGAGCTATTTAAGATTTGAAAATGTAATTTTTATTTTTAAATTGTGTTTTATACTTGTATAATTTCATGTAAGAGTTGACATTTGATTGTTGTCATTTCAGAGCCCAAGGGGAGGTGGTAGAAGCTGCGAGAAGAACTGAGCTTCCTCTTGATAGAAGAAGAGGAAGATCGATTTTGGAGGTGCACCTGGGAGCTCCTAGGGTGGGAAGGAGGATTGAGAGACCCTTATATGTACATTAGCCATGATGTGGCATTTTGGAATGAGTTTCTATATTTTGTATAGGGCACGAGTTGCCATATTTTGTATAGACATTGGGAACGATGTTCCCTTTTTCACTACTACTGTATGTGATTGTAAATTTGTATATATTAATATATCATTTTGCACTTATTTATATTACTTTGTATTTTATTAAATATTTTCATACATTATGTCAAATGCAGTAGTAGTTTATAGTTGATGCGCTTGCAATAATTATTGTTGGCGAAGCAATAAAGTCTATATGTTCACAATAAAATGCATAAAAATTTTAACATTGTAGGTTAGTTAACTAAACAATACACAAATGAAAAACATGTACAATAACAATGATAATTTTAATTACCAAATACCAAATAACATTTTGGGATAGTCATACTTGACTGAGAGTTATCATTGGTTTGACAGTCGTATTCATTGTCCAAATTGCAATAGAAAGAACTTGTTTTCCTTTGGTATTTACATAGTAATTATTGTCTCATTTTGCAAGCTAGAAATTGATATTGGAATGATCTTCTCTTACCATTTCATTGACTGGAGATTTCATAGTATTGATGAGATGAGAATCATATTGAACATGACTATTGTTGGCTTGCATTGGTTACATCTACTTGGAAAACATTTATTTTGATAAATTTGGAAATTCATATCATTTGAAAATGAAGTTGACATTGCTTACTCTCATTGAATACTTACATATTTGTTATGCTATTGTTGAGCACTTGCAATTTTAATTATCTATTGTACTTGTTGAAATTTTAACAATTTAAGAGTTAGCATGCATAACCTAGGGTTTAGAATCAATAAGTAAACCCTAACCCTAACTGAAGTTTAAAGGTTAGCATGCATAACCTAGTATTTATAATGAATGAGGAAACCCTAACGCAAATGATTTTTTAGTGTTAGCATGCATAACATAGGGTTTAGAATCAATGATGAAACCCTAAACCTATGAGGGAAACCCTAACACCAAACCTACCTAACCATCTCATGTGGCCTCTTATAAAGTCTCTTTTTGTTTGTATATGAGCATGCTTAGGATTGTAGTCATATGTCACATATTCTTTATAGGCTAATCAAATGAAAGACTTCAAATATTAAGCATGGATTAATTCACATATGCTAGGGTTAGAGCTTCATGAGAACTTCTTTTATAAACCATAATGAAATAAGTGAAACATAGCTCATCTTTAACAACTCACACATTAAAAAATAATGAGAGCTGAGAGGCTCTATAATAGGCTTATGCCTATAGTTGATAAGAATAAATTAACATGAAATAGCTGAATGAATGATGGAAAGGATGGGAAATGAATGCATAGAGAGCATCAACCCTATATTTATACCATAGTTACCATGTAAGCATCATTGTGAAAAGAAGCCAAAAATTATTACATGTGTTTTGGACTTACGTTGTCCATATGAATAGGCCTTCTACTCCATTTTCTAACCTTTAATAACCCTAGGACTGTCTATAAAACTAGACTGTAATACTACCTATTAGGTAGCCATAAGACACACCTAAACCATTATATTCTATCCTAACCCTTGCTAAAACCCTTACCCTAGACTCCTACCTTTCCCTCTATCTAAAGCAAGGCTTATTCCTTTCATTTCCACACTACATAGACCCCCACGGACCTCCCTATATATCTGACTATAATATCCATTTTGGAAAGCCCTACAACACCACTAACTCATCCTAAACTACCCTAAATTCTCCCTTGGCCATAGCCCTAACCTCCTAGCATGCTAAGACCCTAACGCAAGGCTAACTTCATCAATATTTTGTCCTTTAAATTCCTCTCAAATTTCCTAATTCTTAAGTGTAATATCCTATTAAGGGCATCTCTAATAGCCTTCTTACCCAACTATCCTAGCCTAAGGTCACTTCCTTTCTTTTTTATCTTAACCACTCACTAACGCCTCACCTCAAATTTGTCCAAAACCCAATTTAAAGAGGCACAAAGACACCCTAAAGGGACTGTATCTAAACAATCATTCCCGACCATACTTAAACAAATTTGACATTGGTATATAAACATCCATAACTTGTAAAAATACAAGAAAAGGCCTTGAATTGCTGTCAAGTCATTGTGCCATCAAAAGCCAAGTCAATATACTTGTTATCATTCCTACTTGACTAGAAATTACATCTTGGACTGTCATAACACATTTTACTTGACTGGATATTTGATTTGGTTTAAGAGTCCCATTGGCTTGGAAACTTGGCACTTACAAAATTGTTTATCACTAATTTTTACTTAAAATCCTTGTACCTTTGTCTTGACAAGCTACAAAGTGAAATATAGGAATGTCATGACGCTAGGAGCTTGGCTGGAAATACTTTTGTTTTGACATTACCTTTCACTAATTCAAAGTGCCATTTCAACTCTTTTTTATCATTAGTACTTGCATTTGGGATTGTACACTCATTTTGGCGACATGGAAATTAGTGTTTTGGACTGTCATAATCATTTTGACTTGGCTGGAACTAATTCTTAGTTTGACAGTCCTATCTTCATGAAGAGTGGATTGATTGGGGTCTATGTCAATGTATGTCGTTTTCAAAATAGGTTGACTTTGTATTATATGATGATAACATCCCATCAACACCAGTAACATGCTTCAACCACATCCATAATTGAAAGGAAAATTACATCCAATGTAGTTCATGAAACCCTAGCTATGTTGTAGTGTAGGTATATATCTTCTAGGTATATGGTCTACTAGTTTCTATTTGAGTGAGACTAACAACTATATTGATATAAATCTAATGAGTTCATAAACCCTAGTTTGTAGTTCTATGTCTAAATATGTGAACCATATCTTTTAAGTTTGTGGTTTCTAGTTCAAGAAACCCTATCTTTCTAGACATTTGTTCTTATATATTAGGTATATGGTCTAGGTATTAGTAATCCTTATTTTTTAGGTTTGTGGTTTGTAGTTCATGAAACCCTAGCTTTTTTTTCTATTTATGCATGTAGCTTAGGTAGGTGGTTTAAGTATTTCTACATAAGTGAGACTAACATAGCACATGATCTCTATGTATGTGAACTTATACTTTATAAAAACCTAGTTTGTAGTTATATGTGTAAATTTATAAACCCTGGTTTTTAGGTTTATGATTTGTAATTCGTGAAACCCTAGTTTATTTTCAATTTTCTCTTGTAGCTTAGGTATATGTTCTAAGTGGTTCTACATAAGAGAAACTAAAATAACACAACATCTCTATGTATGGTAATTTCTTTCAATCCATGAAGCCTTAATTGGGTATATCCTTGTAATCCATGTACGAGTTTTTACTTCTAATTCATACAATTATGTGTTTATACTTACAATTCATGGAACTCTAGATTCTTTTTTGTGGTGCACGTACATATATTTTAGGTATATGGTCTACTGGTTTCTAGGTAATGGCATGCGAGGAGACCAATGGACTCGACGGTTCGTCGATCCGACCTCCAGTTGCTGAGTTATGTCGAGTTCAAAGTCGCATGAAAATGTCATTCACAGACACTTGGTGACTCTCGGTGCAGGAGCAAAAAACAAATGGAGAAACAACATTCCATGTCATTGGCTCCAATAACTGTGTATGGGAAATTCCAATATGGGAACACTACCAAAAATTTCATGGTGGAGGGTTTGACACAGTCGACCCACCAATGCGAGAGTTGCATTGAAGGAAACAAAGCAAAACCCTAGTTTACAAAACTGATGCACAATGAACTCATTGGGCCATGAAAATGTAGTGGTGAGGGCCCACTAGAGGTAATGGCATTCTAGGATACCAATGGAGTCAATGGCTCATCAATCCAACCTTCGGCTATCGAGTTATGTCAAGTTGAAAGTCACAAGAAAATGTCGTTCAGGGACACTTGGTGACTCTCGGTCCGAGAGCGAAAAACCAAACAGAGTAGAAATATTGCATGTTATTGGCTCTGACAAGTGTGTATGGGAAATTCCTATATGGGAACAATACCAAGACTGGCACGGTGGATGGTTTTGCAGAGTTGACCCACCAATGCGATAGTTGCTTTGAAGGAAACTGAGCAAAACCCTAGTTTATGAAACCGATGCATAATGATCTCACTAGGACATGAAAATATGGTGGAGAGGGCCCACTAGAGGTAATGGCATGCCATGAGACTAATGGAGTCAATGAATCATCGATACAATATTCAGTTTCCGAGTTATGTTGAGTTGAAAGTTGCATGAAAATGGGGTCCACGCAACCCTAGCAATGGTGCACGGGCCCTGTAAAACCTTGTGCCGAGTGGCTGGGGGTAGCTTGCCCATGGCCTCCATTCCCAAAGACACCTGGAAGTCTACAAGATCTGATGGAATCGAAATCACCTCCTGGTTTGGGTTTTGGACCCCAACCTTGAATTGGCCACGTGTCTATGAACAACTTTTATAGGCCTACTACAACTCGCCATAGAACATTGACCGAGGATCCGATGGAAAAACCATTGGTTCAATTAGGATCATGAGATGGGATTATGTCCAGAGTGGCCTCCCACCCGACTCCACATGGCTCATGCATTTCACTAGGCTAGATTTTGAAAAATAGGGGTTCACCCAAGTGGGGTCCATGCAACCCTAGAAACGGTGCACTGACCCTACAAAAACCTATGTCGAGCGGATGATGGTGGAGTTCCCATGGAGGCCATTCCCAAACACACCTACAAGTGTCGAAGGATTTGGAAATCACTTCCAAGTTTGGTTTTTGGACCCCGACCTTTAATTGGCCCAAGCGTCTGTGAATGGCTTTTGCAAGAACACTATAACTCACCATAGAACATTGACCAAGGATTTAATGGATGAAACATTGGTTCCAATGGGATCATGGCATGCGATTATGGCCAAGGTGGCCTTCCCTTGAATCTACACGACCTAGGCATGCCTCCATGCTAGATTATGTGAACTAGGCTTTTTCCCAAGTGGAGTGTAAGCGCAATTACCCAATCTCATTCAATATAGCCATATGGATCCTCTATGTTGCTAATTTTCTCCATCAATATCTTGTGCTATGAATGAGGCAGGAAGTAATGTACCTTGGTTGAGTTCTTGTTTGACATTTCCTGTCGATGGATGTTCATTCCAACAATCAAGTTTGTGAAGTGATAGACCACAGAACCCGATCTGTAATCCATGAATACATGCCCACTATTTCTTCTTGATTTCCCATCTAGTGTAATTTATTCACCCTCAACCACCATCGATCCAATAGGAAATTCATTTCCTTCACCATCAATCAATGATCAGTTTAGGATTTCCTTACCTCATGCATCGTTTCAACCATTAATCTGTGTTATTTTTTCAACATTAAGCTAGAATTATTAGGATATTTAACTGATAGAATAACAAGTACAACAATCAAACACAAGAGACAATGAACATAGTGTTTTTCCTTGGGGAAACCATAAATGGAGAAAACCCCGCAACTTCCTCAGAGATAGAATCAGCACCAAAACAGTAGAAGCCCAAAACAATAAGTGATCTCCTGACAGCAGTAATCTTCTTCTTGTCTAGCCCCACTATCTTCTCCTTCCTCAACTATGCGCTACACTTGAGTGTGTATGAGTTGTGTGATAAATAGAGACTCCAGTTCTCTATTTATACTAATCCTGACATGATTAAAATCCTACTAGGGCCGGCCTCTACTAGGAGAGTCTAATAACCCTAGTGCCCCGAAACTGCAGGGAATTTAACCCTTAGACAATCGGAGGTTTAGCCACAATGACTTGACATGACTTGTTTACATTATTGATCCCCCCTATAGAAACATCAGGGCATGGCAACATGACTCAATTACATTATAGATACTTCTCGGAATACACATCAGGTTACAATAACAATACATAAGATACATAGATGAATACATTCTAAATTTACAAATACATCAACACTCCCTCTTAAATAGGAAGGTATTCTTTCGACACAATTTTCAGTACCGGTCTTCTTCTCTGTATCAACAGGATCATCTCGTCATCTGCATCTCAAGTCTTCTAAGTCTTCAAGTCATCTTTGTCTTCAAGTCATCTTTATCTTTAAGTCATCTTTATCTTCAAATCTGGATCATCTCTCGATCTGGATCATCATGGGACAACATCAATTGATCTGGATCATCATCACTGGATCTCGATCATCACTCAATCTGGATCATCATCACTGGATCTGGATCATTACTTGATCTGGATCATCACTGTGCATCATCACTGAATCTGGATCATCACTCAATCTGGATCATCACTACTGGATCATCATCACTGGATCTGGATCATCACTTGATCTAGATCATCACTGGTACTATCTCATGATTCTTCTTGTCATAGGAATTTCTACAAAGCTAACTCTTTCTCATGCTGGTTGTAGGCCTAGCCCCCATGTAGGTCTTCTTCAGCACTTATATCTGACCTACTCGTCAGAAAGGCACCCTACTCACATCCATCTAGGCTGGAACACATATTGCTCACAATGATAGAAGAGTTCTGCACTTCCATCCAGGCCAAAACACATCCTACTCACAATGATGGAAGATTTCCTCACTTTCATCCAGGCCAGAACCACATCCTGCTCACAATGATGGAAGAACTATGTTCTTCCACCTAGGCCAGAACCACATCCTGCTCATAATGATGAAAGACTCTCGTCCAGGCTGGAACACATCCTGCTCACAATGATGAAATACTTTTGCACTTACATTCATCTAGGCAGGAACACATCCTGCTCACAATGATGAAAAGGCTTTGCAGTTACATCCATCTAGGTAAGAACACATCCTGCTCACAATGATGGAAAGGCTTTGCACTTACATCCATCCAGGCGGGAACACATCCTGCTCACAATTATGGAAGGGCTCTGCACTCACATCTGATCTTGTAGGAACCAATCCTATATTCATATCAGAATGGCCCGCAGTCCTCCTCGACTGAGCTACCTAGTCAGTTATCCTGCTCACAATGATGGAAAGGCTCTGCACTTACATCCATATAGGTGGGAACACATCCTTCTCACAATGATGGAAGGGCTATGCACTCACATCTGATCTTGTATGAACCAATCCTACAGTCTTATCAGAATGGCCCCCAGTCCTCCTCAACTGAGCTACCTGGTAACTGACCAGGTGCCTCCAATATCCTAGAGAATGGCAGTTGCCATTAAATCGAAACTGCTCATTAGAATGGCCAACACTCACATCTGACATGGAGGGAACTTAATCCTTTTTCCATGACAGAATGGTTCAGCCCTTATATCTAACAAAGTGTGAACACATCCCTCTATCACATTAGTATGGCTTCTCAGTCCTAGACTGAGTTTTCTTGGTACCTCACCAGGTTGCTTCATTCAAAGAATGGAAATTTCCCTTACATCTATCCTGCTCGACAGAATATCCAGCACTCATATCTGACATGGAAGGAAACAATCCTCTTACCATGAAAGAATGGCTCATCCCTTATATCTGACCTACTCGTCAGAATGGCTATGGATCTTAACACTCATATCTGACATGGAAGGAACCAATCCTCTCACCATGATAGAATGGCTCAGCCCTTACATCTGACCATGGAAGGAACCAATCCTCTCAACATGACAGAAAGGCTATGGGACTCATCTCTTTCCCTTGGAGGAAATCTCAATCTGGAGAACACCAAGCTTCTCTCCAAAGTACTCGAACTTCACCCTAGCCAATGGCTTTGTCAAGACATCAGCTATATGTTCCTCCGTCGCAACATACTAGAGATTCACTACTCTCCTCTACACCATATCCTTGATATAGTGGTACTTGATCTCGATATGCTTCAACTTTTCATGGAACACTGGATTCTCTGACAACTTTACACAACTTTGGTTGTCACAATGTATACAAGTAGCATCCAACTGCAGATCAAATAAATCAGACAGTGGCTTTCGTAGCCATACTACCTCACAACTAGCCGAACAAGCTGTGACATACTTTGCTTTAGCTATACTCAGTGCCACATAGGATTACTTCCTTCTAAACCAAGAGATCACACCTGATCCCATACTGAAGCAACACCCTGAAGTGCTCTTCCTATCGATGGCATTGCCTACCCAATCTGAATCAACATAACCCTCTAGGTTAATCTTCTAATTTGCATCGTACTTGAGCCCATAATCAACTGTACCCCTCAGGTACCTCAGAATATGCTTTGCAGCAATCAAGTGAACATTTCTTAGATCTGTCAAGAACTGGCTCAAGGTGTTCACAACAAAGCAAATGTTTGGTCTTGTGTTCGTCAGGTACATCAATGACCCAATCATCGGATGATACATCATAGCATCAACCGACTCTGATGAAGCATCACTCAATAGCTTCAGGTTTGACGCCATAGGTGTGGCCATAGCCTTGCATTCCATCATCCCAAACCTCTTCAAGTTCTCTATTGCATGCTTCCTTTATCCAAGGAAGATTCCATCTGTACTCTGCCACACCTCCATACCTAGAAAGTAATGCATCATCCCCAAGTCCTTCATTTTGAACTTAGTAGTAAGCTTTCTCTTTGTATCAGCAATCAACCCATCCATACCTCTTACAAATAGATCATCTACATATAGTAGAAGCATCACTGGGTTTCCATCTTCAACCTTGTAGTAAAGGTTGGAATCTGTTTTACTCTTGGTAAAGCCCAAAATGGATAGAAAGCTGTCAATTCTACCGTACCAGGTCCTGGGTGCCTGTTTCAAACCATATAGGGATTTCTTCAATCTGCATACATGAGACTCTCTGTCATGTGTCTCAAAACTGAGTGGTTGTTCTACATACACTTCCTCTTCTACTACACCATTCAAGAAAGCAGTATTGACATCCATTTGGTGTATCTTCCATTTCATCACTGTAGCCAGAGCAAGTACCGATCTAATGGAAGTGTATCTAGCTAACGCTGCAAAGGTTTCTTCATAATCTATTCCTTCTTTCTGAGAGAAACCCAGTGCCACAAATCTTTCTTTATATTTTTCAATGCTACCGTTTGCAGCATGCTTGATCTTGTAGATCCATTTGGAAGTTACAACTTACTTCCCTTCTAGTCTTGGGACAACATCCCAAACATCATTCTTCATGATCGATTGGTATTCCTCGATCATAGCATCCTTCCATTCTTTCCATTTTGTCGCTTCTTCATAACTGGAAGGTTCTTTATCAATGAAATCATATAGTAAAGCTACATACCCAGAGTAGGATCTGGTTCTCTTTCTTTCTCTATGATTATCTTCTAGTGCCCCATATCTTTCTGCACCTTGGATAAGTTCTCGTACCCAAGTAGGTTTCCTCTTATGAGGATTCTTTTCCAGAGGTGGATCTACAGGTCTTTGTGGTTCTTCAAATTCTTGATCTTCTTCTTGAGCTTCTTTGTTCATGGTTGTATCATGAATTTTGGGTGCTTCTGCTTCTGCTTCTTCAGGTTTTTCAGCAGATCTCATTATGGATTTGTTGTAAGATGTGTCTTCATCAAATTTCAGATCCCTGCTAATGTCAATCTTCTTGTTCCCTAGAAAATATATTATGTAAGCCTTCGAGCTTTCAGAGTATCCCACAAATATACCCTTCTTTCCTAAAGGATCTAATTTTGTTCTCTTCTTTTTTGGAATGTGTATGTACAAAGGACAGCTGAATATTATGAGATGGATGACTTTTGGTTTCTTGCCGGAGAATACTTCTTCAGGAGTCTTGTTCTTGAGTACTCTATGTGGAGTACGGTTCTGTACATACACCGCTGTTCTGGCAGCTTCTGCCCAAAGATGCATAGGAATATCTTGATCATGAAGCATGGCTCTTGCAGCTTCCATGATAGTTCTAATCTTCCATTCTGCAATCCCATTCGATTGTGCATTATAAGGAGTGGACAACTCCCTCTTAATCCCTGATTCTTTGCATAGCTCTTTGAATTCATTCGAAGTGAATTCTCCACCATTATCTGATTGAAAAGTCTTGATCTTCTTTTCAGTGTGTTTCTCGATCAAGGCTTTGAATTCCTTGAATTTGCTGAATACTTTGTCTTTGTTCTTCATGAAGTAAACCCATGTCTTCCTAGAAAAAACATCAATAAAAGAAACATAGTATGCATACCTGCTTAGTGAGTTTGATGACATAGGACTGCATACATCAGAATTGATGATTTCAAGGATTCCTTTGGCTTTTCTTTCACTGATAGGAAATTTCTTCTTTGTATTCTTTCCTTTCACACATCCTTTGTAGATCCCATCATGTTTTGCTTGGAAATCTGGAAGACCTTCAACAACTTTGCTTGCAATAGGTAGTGCTCTGTAATGCACATGTGCAAGCCTTCTATGCCAAAGCTCATTTGGCTCTGCTGTGTCATGGATCAAGTCTTGTTCTGGATGGCCCTTCAATTTGTACAAACCTTCTTCTTGTTCTCCAATCACCAATGCATCATCGATAGTCTTACCTCTTGGCCACATGATGACTTGACCATCTATGAATGCAACCCTCATTCCTTTTGCATCCAATGCTGATATGGAGAGAAGGTCCTTCTTGAGTCTTAGCACAAAAAATACTTCTTTCATTGTTAGATACTTTCTAGAGTCTAGTTTATAAGAACATTCCCCACTACCTTTTATTGGATATTGGTAGTCATCTCCTAGTTTCACCTTGTGAGGTGATTCATGTTCTGACCATCTTACAAAGGATTCCTTGAATCCAATCATATGTTTGGAAGCCCCACTATCTATAAGCCAATCATCACTACCATGAGTAATGTTACCTATGAGAGTGGAGATCAAAACATATTCATCCTCACTTGAAGAATCTTCACTTTCATACCTGGCTCTTTTCTTCGATGGTTCATCATCCTCTGTAGCATGAGCATGATGTCTTCTTTTGTTCCCCTTCTTCTTATGACAGTGGACCTTGTTCTTAGGACAGTCTTTCGGAAAGTGTCCTATTTCATCACATGTATAACATATTAATCTAGATGGGTCCTTTCTATTGTTATCTCTATGATGAGGATTCTTACCTTTGAAGTGATGAGCTTTTCTTCTGCCTTTCTTAGAGTGAACTATGAGAGCTTGATCTTCACTTCCCATCTTCTCTTCTCAAGTTGCTATCTGTGCTTCTTCTTGATAACATTCTTCCCATAGTCTGCTGAATTTGACTAACTTCTTTCTAGCACAGATTCCTTGGATGAAAGAATCCCATGACCTAGGAAGGCCATTTAGTGTTGTCATCACAATATCTACATTCTCCACTTCTTCATCTACAACTTCTAATTCTTCCTTGATATGAGAAACCCTTGTGAAGTAGGACTAGATAGTCTCTGCATTCTGAATCTTCACATTCTTCAATTGATTCCTTAGAGTCATCTTTCGATTTATGTTCTTCCCTTCAAACAACTTGGTTAGAGCATCAAACATAGCTTTAGGTGTCATGAGAGAGGACACCTGAGGTATAAGGTGATCCTTGATAGAATCAGCAATGATCCTCTTTGCCATAACCATCTTCTTCTTATGTAATGCCTTTTCCTCATCTCCCTCTGGAACTGGAACCTCCTCATGGATGTAGGAGTCTAACTCATTCTCTTCCAAGACCAGTGAGATTCTATACTTCTAGGCTTGGAAGTTATCAGCTCTCTCAAGATTTTCATCAAGCTTGGTATGATGAGACATCTTAATTGAGAACCTCAAACGAAAATACAAAATATTTTAGATCTTACCAGGTCAAGATGCCATATTTGAAACTTGAGCTAAAATCATGCAGAGCTGGTTCAGGAGCAAATTAGGGTTTTGGTTTTCTGGAGATCTATCCACCCAAATGTCTTGAAATTTGCCCCTAACTTCGATTTTGGGGAGGAGATCAATCCAGGGCCGGGCTCACTAAAAAATTCCTCTTCTGTGGAAAGCCCTAATCTCCGGCAGTAGTGTCGGGTCCAAAACTGAAAAACCTTAAAATTGGATTCTGCTTTGATAGAAAGATGCGCCCTAAGGAGGAGAGTTATTCCACCTTACTTTTGCTAAAAATCCATGGAGGAAGATCCACAAAATAGGAAGCCCTAGTTCCTGCAGCTGCATAGTGTCTTGTTCTCAGGTTAGCTCTGATACCATGTTAGTTTTTCAACATTAAGCTCTCATTATTAGGATCTTTAACTGAGAGAATAACAAGTACAACAATCAAACACAAGAGACAATGAACATAGTGTTTTTCCTCGGGGAAACCATAAATGGAGAAAACCCCACAACTTCCTAAGAGATAGAATCCGTACCAAAATAGTAAAAGCCCAAAATAGTAAGTGATCTCTCGGCAGCAGTAATCTTCTTCTTGTCTAGCCCCAATGTCTTCTCCTTCCTCAACTATGCACTACACTTGAGTGTGTATGAGTTGTGTGATAAATAGAGACTCCACTTCTCTATTTATACTAATCCTGCATGACTAAAACCCTAAAAGGGCTGACCTCTACTAGGAGAGTCTAATAACCCTAGTGCCCGAGAACTGCAGGGACTTTAACCCTTAGACAATCAGAGGCTTACCCACAATGTCTTGACATGACTTTTTTACATTAATGATCCTCCTGATCAAAACATCAGGGCATGACAACATGACTCAATTAGATTATAGATACATCCTGGAATAAACATCAGGTTACAATACATAAGATACATAGATGAATACATTCTGAAGTTACAAATACAAAAGATACATAGATGAATACATTTCGCACGGCTCAAGCATGCCACTAGGCCAGATTTTGAAAAATAGGGGTTCACTCGAGTGGGTCCATGCAACCATGGAAACAGTGCACTGACCCTACAAAAAACTGTGTCGAGCGGCCGATGGTGGAGTTACTATGGAGGCCATTCCCAAACACACCTGCAGGTGTCAACGGATTTGGAAATCACCGCCTAGTTTGGTTTTTGGACCCCAACCTTTAATTGGCCCAAGCATTCATGAATGGCTTTTGCAAGAACACTACAACTCACCATAGAACATTGACTAGGGATTTCATGGATGAAACATTGGTTCCAATAGGATCATGGCACGAGATTATGGCCAAGGTGGACTTCCCCCAACTCTGCACGGCCCAAGCATGCCTCCAAGCCAAATTATGTGAACTAGGGTTTTTCCCAAGTGGAGTGTAAGCGCAATTACCCAATCTCATTCAATATAGCCATATGGATCCTCTCTGTTGCTAATTTCCTCCATCAATCTCTCATGCTATGAATGAGGCAAGAAGTAACATACCTTGGTTGAGTTCTTGTTTGACATTGTCTGTAGATGGATGTTCATTCCAACAATCAATTTTGTGAAGTGATAGACCACAGAACCCGGTCTGTAATCCACGGATACATGCCCACTATTTCTTCTTGATTTCCCATCTAGTGTAATATATTCACCCTCAACCACCATCGATCCAATAGGAAATTCATTTCCTTCACCATCAATCAATGATCAGTTTAGGATTTCCTTACCTCAAATGAATCGTTCCAACCAATAATCTATGCCCCATTCATTGTCTTTTGGGGTAGCAACTGCATATATGTGTCTTGGTTGTACAAGATCTGAGATATGGTCATAGTCTATCGAGATTGCTGACTAAAGCTCCTCTAAGTGGGTTGTTTCAATGACTGCACATGGTTCTACTGCAAGTGACACATGATCCCAATCATCAACCCAATCCATGCATTCTTATTCATCCCATTCCCTACTGCTACAAGGGATGCAAATGAAAGCAAGTTTCAACATCCATATTTCAAATAGGAGGTTGTTTGAGCTTCAAACTGAATGAAATCCACATGTTCCTTGTACTGTGCTGCAACTATAGGAACGAGATCGATCTATGTCAACCACATGCCAAAAATTCCTGACTGGCCTTTCTTCCCCTGTTGCTATATGTTGCATTTTAGTTCGTTTTGACATTGTTGTATAGCACCATTGAACTATGTATTATGCATCTTTGATATAGGGGTTTCTGGTAAACCTCATCTCCTCCCTTTGTAGTGCGTTCTTGATGCATGCACCGGCCCCATCATGCTCACCTTTGTCGTGCCCCATCTCAAAGTAGTTCCATATATGCAACACATTGTAAGTCTTATGTAACATACTCATCCATTGGAAGGACCAGGCATTTTTGAATTGGCTTGCACAACCATATAACCATATCCAATGTTGATCTATTTGTATATCTCTCTCCTTTAGCTGATCATAGAAAATTTGAAAACATTGTTGCACATAATGCAGAACATGGCATTTGTTATAACTTATGTAAAAGTTTGTCTCCTTCTATATTATCCTGTTGTTAATGATTCTCTTAGGGCCAAGCCTATACGTAATATGTACCATGATGCTGACATGGTCGAAAAGGTAGCATTGACACTGAATTTCATTTTGTGGCTGAAGGGTGTAGTTTTCTGCAAAATCCACAATTGACATTATGTCCCCAATGGGAAAGTTGTCCCTTCATTTTCTATACTACTCATCCTGCCATTTCGCTACATGCACATGTTGAACATACTGCTCAGTTTTCGTGTATAACTCCGTAAAAAAATCACATACTTGTACATGTTGCCATGAAAACACAGGTCATATTAGAATGTCACCTTTAAAGAATGTATATGTAGAAATTAAACATGTAAGAGGAAAACATGCAATAATTATTTGAACCTATGACTTCACTAATGCAATCTATTTACTTTCCTTTGCACTAACTGATTGATAGGTTATGTACTCGAAGCTCTGCATCTCAACGCTCATATTGCCAAATTGATGCTCATCGCTTCCATGAATGCAACGGTTCAAAAGAGAAAACCCACTTCACGTGGAACAATTCCCATATAGACATGATTTTCCATAGTATTTTTGTCCTTCATGCCTTGGACACATGATGGTGATGATAAAATATCTTGATGCATTCAGTGGTATTATGGATTCATTAAATCCCTGCTGAAGGTTAGTATGCAAATCACAAAATATATGTTTATGTGTGTCATAAAAATATTCATATTCTACATGGTATCTATAATAGCATGTGTTTCGATCAATGCATATATGAATGTACCATTGTTTACATTTCTCAAAGGAGCTTTGGACTAGGTTCAATTGTGTGTGTTCATTCTTGAATCTCTCATAGACTTCAGTCTATGTTGTGTCAAGGAAGCGTTTGACATGGGGTTCATGTTCAGTAGAACCTTTTCTCAGCTTTAGCACATCTCTTCGGTTAGATGAAGGTCTGGTATGATAATTCTAGAACTTTTGTACTAAGTCCTTAACATCATCAATTAGTTTCATATCTCAGCGAGGCAACCTGCCAACAAGATACCAACAATATTTTCCACCTGGAGTTTGAATATTTTCTCTTATAACAAAGTACTTCTTAACAGTTTTTCTATTTAATTTATGTGAGAAGTGTGTGAAAGGAGGTGGCGTTTCTGTGTGGACTTGCTTACAACTAATTCTGATAACACACGACGAGTCGCACAAAGATATTTAGTACGAGACATCTTTCCAATAGCATTAAAAGAAGATTGGAGTTTTATAACAACATTATTGTTAGCCTTTGAACTTCTAACCATATTTATGCCCAGAATTATCCTAACAACAACTAAAAAATTTGACTTTAACAAACATAGTAATAATTGACATTTACCTCCATTGCCTTTGGATTCAAAATATTCCTTCATTAATTTGGTACATTGCCAATAAATAGTGCGTTTTGGAAAATTACCATCAAGGCCCGACACACAACTTTCATCCACATGGATACATCTAGGAGTCCTTTTTCTTGCACTAGACAGTCTAGGTAGGGAAGGTGGACATGAGCTATGAATCCTAGAGATTATTTGTTGTGGTGCTTCATTCACATGTTGGTCCATATTAGGAATGTGCTCGACATGGTTGTGGTCTTCTTGGAGAGATTGAAAATGAATCATTTCTCCTAGGTCCAATGCTTTATACTCAATGTCTCTCAATATAACTATGTCTTCAAGAGCTTCAACATGGATCGTTGATGGATTGTTGGTTGGAGACTGTGTTGATGTTGGAATTTGAGTTGGGTCTGTTCGACGCAACTGCTTCACTCGTGGTTCTGAAGTAGAGGTTGTTATTTCATCAACTCTATTACGATCGGTCGCAATCTCAGTGGAAATGTATGGACCATGCCTCACTCTCTCCATTGCGAGCCTGGCCTTTTCTCTTACCTGATTTTCCTTTTCAATGGGAATATTCCTTCTAGTTTTTCTTACTATGTTATATGATTTTTCATCTCCAAAAGTTTCTTTATCAAAACTATGAGGTCTACCCCTGCATAAGAAGCAACAAATAAGGTATTAGTTCCGTTATACAAGAAACATGACACATTCCAACATAATTAACTAAATTACATATATGTTAGTATGGTAATTATTGGTCATGATACATAAATGCTGGTTAAATGGTTATCTTTATGTTCGAACTAAAGTTTCATTTCTATACTCTATTTGAGTCAAGTAAAGAGAGTCAAGTTTGTAGGTATTATAGCTATAGTATTATGGCTTCCTTTTTGTTCAAAATTATTGGAAGTCACAAGAAGATGAGTGAAATATTATTCATTTTCAACACCTTCGGATGAGATGACATTACACATAATATGCCACATTAGTTGTGAGGGAAGACACAAGTTGGTGTTTGGATGTATTGGGCATAAATTGAATAAATTACATGCATTAAGTTACAAGTTAACTAAATATAACAAATTTACTAATTACACAATGAGGAGGTTGCAAATCCCCTAAAAAAATGAGAAATCATTGAGCTAGAGGCATCCCTGTCAAGCTCAAAGGCATGTATGATAAATGTAGCATGAAGAGGAGAGCAAGGACAAGTTGGTGAACTATTCAATATGGACCCTCTCCCATGATTTCTTCCAAGTTTTTTATACAAATTGAAGAGTCTCAATAGAGAACCTCATCTATGCCATCCTTGTGGGAAATCAAAATATATTCATGTGCAAATGATTATTGGTGTACATTGCATAGTTCATCTTGTATAGATAATATGGACAACTTGGTGAACTATTCAATATGGACCCTCTCCTATGATTGCTTCAAAGGTATTTTTTTTAAATTGAAGAGTCTCAAGAGATAACTTCATCTATGCCATCATTGTGTGAAATCAAGATATATTCATGTGCGAATCTAAATTAGTTAACATTGCATACTTCATATTGGATGGAGAATATGAGACTTGTTTAGATGTGAAGTTGGGAATTCTTCTTGTGAAATTAAATGTTGTCTATGAGAGAGATATTGTTTTAGGCATATGATAAAACATAAATCAATGAAATGATCTGAAACCTTGTGAATGAAAAAAATTATTTACAATTCACCATACCTATTCAAAATTATCTCTTTGTGCAATGCAAACTTGTAGTTTGAATGTATCCATTAACTTACAAGACCACTAAATATGTTTGTTAGATTCCAAGAGTGATCTTCTATCCAATA
>LPNX010986223.1:450683-461981 GCA_001517045.1 Pseudotsuga menziesii
TGTTAGGGTAAAGACCCTCTTCTCATCAAATTCGAGAAGAGTACATGACATTTATGACTCAATCGAGGTGGATAACTCTGGCATGACTGAACGCATCCAAGTGTCGATGTTAGTTGGCGACAATTAATCCCAATAGTCAGGATTAAGTATAAATTTCATGTTCATACTTGCAAAAAAAGTAGTGTGACTACAAAGAAAGATAAGAAAGTGAATTGTTTATCGAAAATAAATATACAACATAATATATGAGAATGGTAGAAGATTGTTAAGCTAATAAACACAACATAATATCTTGGAATCGTAGAAGATTGTTAGGCTAATAAACACAACATAGTATCTTGGAATGGTAGAAGATTGTTAGGCTAATAAATAAGTATAATAACGTTAAGATATTAAAAAGGTGGGTGACACATAATACACCTTTAGTCTAGTTGTATCACATTCTGGTGCAAACATATATATGGGTTACATTTGAGATGAAGTAGCTTTAAATAAATGGTCCAAAATCTACATTATGTAACAAGAAATAAATTTGGGTAAGGTTGAAGTTTAGGTGTTGTTACAACTTCCACATAACTTATATAAAAAAAAATTAGATTTATAATTATCCAATAAATTTATATTCATTTTAATTATCTTAAGATGTAAATTTTATCAATTTTCCATTAAAAAATTTTGCACTTCCAAAATACTCTTCAAACTATTGATAATATTTAATTTTTATAAATAATTTAAAATATAATATAATAATTATTAATGTAGCTCTAACTGAGACACTTGAAACTTTTGTTGTTAAATCCATGTAAATTATTGTTGGTGAACTATATCCACTTCTAAAATCAAATAATGACAAAATGTATCTAGATTTTTTTATTTATTAATTGACTCATTAAACAAAGCAAGACAAATATCTTCTCTATTTTAAATTATTAACTAGTATAAAGCATTTGTGACTCACTATTGTAAATATCATCTCATTAGCTATATCTAGTTGAATGGGTGTACTCTTAAGACACTCAAAACTCACTTTGTGATTAGTTAAAAAAATTGGTTCAAATCTATAATTGTTAAATCTATATAGTACTATAAGTAAAATATCTTCAACTTCTAAAATCAAATAATCACTAAAAAAATTATTATAAAGTTTATTTATAATAGTCAATTTGTTCAATAAAACATAACACATGATAATTATATCATGTGTTTCAAAAAGTCTACTTCTAACTCATAAACAATTTTGACACACTATTACTAAATCGATCCCACTCATCCCACTCATTAAGCAAAGGTATCAAATATGTGTAGTTGAATCTCACTCATTAAGCAAAGGTATTAAATCTATGTAACAATTTTAACACACTATCACTCAATCACATGAAGCTCATTATGTAAAGCATGGATCATGTTTATGGTTCTTGTTTTGATATGAGACAACAATTAGTATATTTCAATCCCTAAAGTACTAAACATTGCAATACACATCCAATAATTCTATATATTGAAAGTAGATGGCATCGCAATGTTATTTAGGTAACTCAAAACTAAATATAAAAAGTCTAAATAGATAAGAAAATTCAATTTTTATTCACTTTACAAATTAGGAAAGAAAAATTTACATCATCTAATATTTTTATATTCAATTCAATTAAATTGTAAAATAAATCTTAGATTAATTTAATAATTTTTTTTTATCTCTTTCACAATACTATCTAAATTACTAACATTATTTATGTATATAAGTAATATGAAAAACAATAATTATTAATATAAGGTAAACTAAAATATCTAAATTACTAACATTATTTATTTATATAAGTAATATGAAATACAATAATTATTAATATGAGGTAAACTAAAATAACGTCAATCTTTTATTTATTGTTAAATTTATTTAATCATAAGTGAATTATCTCCAAATTCTAAAAAATACTTACTACAAATAAAAAAAATTATAATATTTTATTAATTAAAAAAACATTACTCAATTTGACATTTATCTTATCTATTTCAAAATGTCTATATCTATTTATATGACAAACTATTAATATGAATATGTAGGCCTAAAGCAGATTATAAAATATTATTTTACTTTGGACTATTTAAACGTGATGAATATGAATATGTTTTCTGCTTTAGTTTATTTTAAATGTGATGAATATATATTTAACCTGTTTATCTAATTATTTAAGATAACAAGTTGTGTATTTTAAGTCACAAAATTGTTAAAGATTTATTAATAAATTAATAATATAATATTAATTATTTAAGATAACAAGTTGTGTATTTCAATTCACAAAATTGTTAACGATTTATTAATCAATCACTAATATAATATTTGTTAATAAACCACTAATATAATATTTTTAATAGGTAAAGGAAAAAAATTACATAACCCATTTAAAAAACCAGTTAATTAAAAAACCATTTAATTAAATCAACAAAGCCTTAACCATTTCATCTAACAAAAACAAAATAGAAAGAAAAACCCAGCTTTCAAAACATTCAGATATTGTACAAAGTGAACTTTTAACCAAACCGTAAAATGATTCACAATGCGAACAAAGCCCAGCTGCGTTAAATTATAAGATATTACTCGGCAAAATTCCGAAAATGTTCAGAAAATTAACTTTTCACCGAACCCTAAAACGATTCACAGTGAGAACTAAGTCCAGCTCTGTTATAAGACATGCTATGGATGTATGAAAATACTCTGACCTATTCCCGAAAATTCAATGCGCCCCTCGCATAAACATAGACTTGACTTTCGCCAAAGTGAAATGCGAGTTATTGTCGCCATCTGAAATTCTTTCACAGGAGGGGCACATGGTAAGCGTTGCCGCAGGCGTCGACGAAATCTTCAGAGCTCTTAGGTTTTCCAGCTCTTTATGCAGTTTTCTGTTCTCCTCTACAAGTGACTCATTGCACCTCTTCAGAAGCTCGCGGTCCACTTCGGTTTGTTTGACCTTCGTTCTGAAACAAATTCATCACATTTAAAATAAACTAAAACATAAAACTTTCAATAAACTAAAATAGAGATTCATCACATTTAATAAACTTCAACGTATATTCAATAAGTTAAAGGTTTCAACACAGAAAACTGCCCTTAAAATAGTGTTTTCGGCAGATCGAAAATTTTCTGAATGATAAATTCGAAGAAATTTTAAGTTCTAAATCACGCTGAATTATATGTAACAACTGATTCGAACGAGAGGCTTTCCATGTTAATGCCGACATGTAAAATGAAAGAATCAATAAAGGGGCGCACCAGCTAATTACCTTGCTCGCCTATTCTGAAACCAGACTTCAACTTGTCGTGGACGGAGATTCAGCTGTAAGGCCAAGGCTTGCTTTTGCTTCTGCCGAAGAAAGAGAAATTACAGCAATCCAAATCACTACGAAACACAAACGACAGAGCATTAATTAAGTAGTAAATAAATACGATGATTAGACTTACAGGTTCGGGGGCCCTGTTCTTTAGGAAGCTTTCTTCCAATAGAGCACACTGCTCTCTGGACAATCTGAGCTTCTTCTTGGAGCAGCCCTCTTCCTCTACGCTGCTGGAGCAAAGTAGGTCATTCTCGAACTCCTGGGTAGCACCCCGCTTTCTCTTGAACATGTCGTACAGATTCACTGGGTTGGCTGCGTTGGAATCAACGGTGCTGTTCGAGGACGACACATTAATGGTGCCCGCGTCTTCGTTGTAATAACAAGAGGCAGGGATTTTGTCAGCATCGGATAGCCGTGACACAGGTACCGGAAGGATTGGAACCTTAGCTTTTGCCGCGGATCTATCGCTATCACCAACACTGCGATCTGTGAAAGACGATCATGATCACATCATTATTCGAAATAACCAAAAAAAAAACCTACCGAACATGTCAACTATAAAAGTGAATCCATGCTATGAAGATGAACTATTAGTCTAATTAAGAGTAAAAGAGGGAAGAAATATACTGATCCGGCGTAAGGTTTTCTCCCCTGGCGGAAGAAATGGGGCTAATGGAAACAGATCTAACTGCACAGGAGGCCCATTCACATTTCTCTGAGAAGCATACTCGCGATCTTTCTCTCTGGTGGTTTTCCGGCCAGTACCAATACTCAAACCTAATGAGAGCTCCATACTGCAATCCATACCCTCTTCTTTCGTTTCCGTGAAGGTTTTTCGTTTCCGTGAAGGTTTCCACAGAGTTGAAATGATTGAAGAATGTAGAAAATAGAACTTGGGTAATAGGTATATGTAGTAGAAGAAAATCGAGATGATGGGCAATGCCGCGATGGATCCAGAAGGAATACTCAATCTTTGACCATGATTATTATTATAAAAATAATTCGGGCCTGTCAAAACGATGAAAGGTTTACCGTCAAACACAATGAATGATGAATGCTGTTGGTCACTGCCCACTGCCCATCATGGTGCGACATCGAAAAGGTGCAACATGCTTGACCCGTAACTAGTTGGTATGTTTATTATCATTAATATATCATTTTTATTATTATTTAGATGATTAACTAGTGTCATTAATCTATGACTTTTTTTACAATAAAAAGGAGCAGCCCCTACAACAATCTTTGACTAACGCTGAAAGGATTTGTGCCTAAAACTATTAATTTATGTTTAACTTAAAATAATTTTAAATAATATTATTATAAATTAAAATGTGTAAAACTTATGTATATGTAAGCTTTAAAAGTTTAAATAGCATTGTAAATTATAATATATTAAAAATCAATTGACTTATGTTTTCGTTTAATTTAATTTGATTTGATTTTATATATAAATATAATTAAATTGGATTATTTAAATTTATTTTTTTAAATTATAATTAAAAAAACCATATCTATTAAGAATTTACTTTTAGTTAGTAAAAGTAATTAAATTTAATTATAACTATATAAATTTACAATTTTTTTATTTATATGTATAAATACGATGTGTTGACTAAGCCAATTCATATTATTGGGAAGAGTTTAGGCATTATTTATTTATATATATAATTTGTTGACTTGAAAGCTATGACTCTAAAAATTTGAATGGTAACACTTCATTTGTGTACATTTTGTTTGTTTACTCGTTATATCTATAGTGAACTCATGTATATGAAATCATGATTAGTTCATGTTTAGTTCGGTTTTGTCTTATATAATTTTTTTATATACATTGTACATTTATGTTGTATAGTTATATTTAATGTTATTTGAATAAATGGTCATAATTGAAATCTATGCATTGTTAAAATATTATCATTCATTATTAAAAGATATAATATTTTGTTTACTTATGTTTTTCTATGACTAAGTATGATATTTTTATGGAAAGCTAACATTTGTTGCAAGTTTATGATTTCAAAACCCACATTAAGATTAGCAAGATGTTTCGGATTAGTAAGATGTTTGGAGTAGTCCAAAAGAATGTTAAGAATGTTATGTGGTGAATTTCATACATAGGGAAATTACTTTTTCTTAATGAAGATAACCAACCTAGAGAAAAATAGTTAGTAAGACCTAGGAATTTGAAATGTTGATTTGGAACACCTCGTTCCTAGTTTGGTTTAGTGGTTGAGGCCCAAAGGGGTTGAGCATAATTCACCAATTACCCACTTTATGACCTTCATATTTTTAGCCCTCAATTCAATCACACCCCAAGTATATTTGTGTGTGGTAAATAACCATGGAAAGAGGGATCGGAAAAGACATTCTTGTGAATGAGTTGTTACTTTCATGGGATTAGGAAAGAGGACTTCTACCTTGACTAAGTGAGGATGGATATTTATTGATTACTACCTTAGAAAATAAGAATTGACTTGATTTCTCATATATAGAAGTAATTTAAAAAATACATCATTATCTAAGTCTGTAGCAGAATCTAGGAGCACACCTTACTTGAACGGAGACATTATATCCATTATTGAGCCTACTATTGAGCCTACTACCTTGTGAAAGAATAACAGTCTTGATAAATTATTTATAGGGGTACTTTCAAACTACTACAACATTATGAAGGTGGGTACTCGATAGAGGAATTTAGGAGAATACTTGAACTTAAGGGGGACACTTCATTATTTATCCTATTATTGACTGGGAGAAGAAATCCATGTCCCAAGATACTATGATAGGACTATTTAAAGTTAATTCATTCTTGCACACAATACTCCTAGGAGGTATGTGAGTTCTGCAAGTCTAAAGGCCTCTCCACTACAAATTTTTATTTTAGTTAGCTATCTACGCCATTGCGTGATTTTGGGTTGAGTGTATTGGTTTTTTTAAATTACTTTGTGATTGTTTCTATGTATTTTCATTGAGAAAATCCCTCAATTAGGGGGCATTCTTTAGTTTTGTTGTTGCATTAGATCAATGGAAAATTTATCCCTAGTGGTGATTTCACCCACATTGACATAATTGGATTAGAGAACTAACTTACACCAGAACTTGGTATTCATAAAGGCCTGTATTTATATGTATATGATTATTATATTTTTTTATGGGTTATATATTTTCAACTATGAAATAATTTGAATGGTTTACGATAAAATTCTTAGTAAATAACAACCCTACTATTCAGTTCATTATCATATAAGTTGTTCCAAAGTGGTATTGAAGCAACTAAGTTCTCATAATTGAGTTGCTATAGGAAATATATGCCTTAAGAAGTTAGACAAATTTTAGTGGACGTTTATTTCAAAATTTAGGAAGAAATCAATGAACTTACCTATATAATTTTTTTTCTTTACTCGTTTTTTTTCTTTACATTTTCATAGGATTTTTTTTCTACAATAGTAGCACCATGTGTTAGTTTTTCAACATTAAGCTAGCATTATTAGGATCTTTAACTGAGAAAATAACAAGTACAACAATCAAACACAAGAGACAATGAACACAGTGTTTTTCCTCAGGGAAACCATAAATGGAGAAAACCCTGCAACTTCCTCAGAGATAGAATCAACACCAAAACAGTAAAATCCCAAAACAATAAGTGATCTCCCGACAACACTAATCTTCTTCTTGTCTAGCCCCAGTGTCTTCTCCTTCCTCAACTATGCACTACACTTGAGTGTGTATGAGTTGTGTGATAAATAGAGACTCGAGTTCTCTATTTATACTAATCGTGACATGACTAAAACCCTACTAGGGCCAACCTCTACTAGGAGAGTCTAATAACCCTAGTGCCCTGAAACTGTGGGGACTTTAACCCTTAGACCATCGGAGGGTTACCCACAATGACTTGACATGACTTGTTTACATTATTGATCCTCCCGATCGGAACACTGGGGCATGACAACATGACTCAATTAAATTATAGATACATCCCGAAATAAACATCGGTTTACAATACATAAGATACATAAATGAATACATTCCGAAGTTACAAATACATCAACACTCCCTCTTAACTAGGAAGGTATTCTTTCGACACAATTTTCAGTACTGGTCTTCTTCTCTATATCAGCTTGATCGTCTCATCATTTGCATTTCAAGTATTCTAAGTCTTCAAGTCATCTTCATCTTCAAGTCATCTTTATCTTTAAGTCATCTTCATCTTCGAATCTTGATAATCTTTTGATCTGGATCATCATGGGACATCATCAATAGAACTGGATCATCACTCGATCTGGATCATCATCACTAGATTTGGATCATCACTTGATCTGGATCATCATCACTCGATATGGATCATTACTCGATCTGGATCATCACTGGGCATCATCACTAGATCTGGATCATCACTCAATCTGGATCATCACTACTGGATCATCATCACTGGATCTGGATCATCACTCGATCTGGATCATCACTGGTGTTATCTCATGATTCTTCTCATCACAGGAATTTCTATAAAGCCAACCCTTTTTCATGCTGGTTGTAGGCATATCCCCCATGTAGGTATTCTTCAACACTTATATATGACCTACTCATCAAAAAGGCATAGTACTCACATCCATCCAGGCTGGAACACATCCTGGTCACAATGATGGAAGAGTTATGCACTTCCATCCAGGCCGAAACACATCCTGCTCACAATGATGGAATATTTCCTCACTTTCATCGAGGCCGAAACCACATCCTTCTCACAATGATGGAAGAACTTTGTTCTTCCACCTAGGCCAGAACCACATCCTGCTCACAATGATGAAAGACTCTCATCTAGGCTGGAACACATCCTGCTCACAACGATGAAAAGGCTCTAAACTTACATCCATCTAGGTGGGAACACATCCTGCTCACAATGATGGAAGGGCTCTTCACTTACATCTGATATTGTAGGAACCAATCCTACAGTCATATCAGAATGGCCCCTAGTCCTCCTCGACTGAGCTACCTGGTAACTGACCAGGTGCCTCCATTCTCCTAGAGAATGGTAGTTTCCCTTACATCTGACCTACTCGACGGAATGGCCAACACTCACATATGACATGGAAGGAACTTAATCCTTTATCCATGACAAAATGGTTCAACCCTTACATCTGATCAAGTGGGAACACATCCCTCTATCACATCAGAATGGATTCTCAGTCCTAGATTGTGTTTTCCTGGTACCTCACCAGGTAGCTCCCTTAAAAGAATGGCAATTGCCCTTACATCTGTTCTACTCGACAGAATGGCCAGCACTCATATCTGACATGGAAGGAAGCAATCCTCTCACCGTGATAGAATGGCTCAGCCCTTGCATCTGACCTACTCGTTAGAGTGGCTATGGAGACATTTACCACCATACACACTCTTTTTGGTCAAATTGGCCTAGTTAAACCACTATCCTAAGTATAATTGACATTAATTGACATCAATGGAGCATTAATTAACATCATCCAGTCACACCCACGCCTACCTATAGTCAAGGAGGCTAACTGGAGCACTCTGGGGGTGATCTGAGTGATATTAATGCACCTAATTTCTAACTAGTGGTTACAATCAGTTCAACTAGTCAGTTAAGGTGCCTCCTCTCATTAAATATATTATTTAATGATCTAGAGTCAACAGGGGCGACTCCACCAACTTCTGATGATTAGTTCAGCTTCAGTTAACCTCATTAGGGTTCATTGAAGTCATTGAAGCACTAGCACTTGATGGTTAGCTTGTTATGACATGTGTTTGATCTCCTTTAGTTGAGATTCAGTCATTTATTGTAGTCCAACTTCAGTTAGGGTTTGGTGAGTCAATTAGGGTTTTGGTCAAGTGGTTGACTAAGTGTGAACCAATGGCTTACAGTTAGTTAAGCCAGAATCACCCATTCAATTTGAATGACCTCCTAAGGTACTCGAATTCCTCATTTGATTCAAGCTATTGCTTGACATTGCTATTGTAACTATTCATTGTTTATTGAATATACACAGAGGAAACCATTCTGGTTCTGATTAACACCATTTCTGAGTTATTTGTTGATTATTTCTTGATGAGATTGATTATTTGTTCTTAGATCAATGTGCAAAAATAATATGGTATCAGAGCTTATGGTGGTACGAATCTCTATCTCTCAAAAACAAGATTTTTGATATATTTCTGCATGAAATTTGAGCAATAGCTTGAAAATCTAGCACTACACTAGAAGCCAAGGCTTTACAATTAATACCCCAAGTAAAGAACTTGTTGATCAAGCTTGCTTGATTGACTATGCTAGGTGTGTGAAATCCTAAAATATGCAGGTTTTCTGACATTACGGTGCCCCTTCTGTTTTGATTTGCAGGTTTTAACAGGTACAACTGCAAATGGACTCATTGAATCCCTCTTCTCACCCCATTCACAAGCTATTTGGAATGGAAGTTGAAGATGATTGCATCTCTAAAGAGACAAGGTCTCTATGAGGTGTCTATTGGACTTGGAAAAGAGTCTTATGAGAATGATAATGACTGGCTAAATGACGATGATAGAGATTTTGGAGCAATATGCCTAGCCCTTTCTCCTAGCTTTCGCTACCTTATTGGTTCTGCTAAATACCCAAAGGATCTCTCGACAAAATTGGATAGAAACTTTGGAAAGCACAATGAGGATCGTAATAGCACTTTGGAGATCACATCCAGCACCACAAGAGTTCTTTACTCAAAAGTCTTGGCCTCTACTCTGTTTGATGAAGTTGTTCAAGATGAAGATGAAGCAAAATCTTCTACACATTCAATTCGAATTGAAGAAAGTCTCCATGCAGTGACTCCTTCTCCTGATGCTCCAGAAGTTCATGAGATCTCTGATATCTCATCTCCTCATATTGCTGAAATATAAGAAGACATTCAAATCTTTTATATTGAACAAAAATGCTGCTGCACTTCCATGCAAACATTCACCGGTGATTTTCCTTTGAATTCTGTGCAAAATTTACTAGTAATTGCTTCCGAAAGTGAAGAGAAATTTGATTTTTCTCCCTCTAATGTTGCTGATGGTGTGAAAATATGTAAAATATTGGATATTTTGGAAGAAATATCAGATTATAAGAGTGACACATTCACTCCCCATGATCTATATCTTCCAGCAAAATCCTGCAGGATTGCATGCACCAAAATTCAGAATTTTGAAGAAAAAGACAACTGTGCATCCACCATCTAGGTTGACCATAATTTTGGATCTGATATGAACCTTATTCAATCCGATATGATCTTATTTGGATCTGATATGATATTTCTTGGTTCAAAATTTCAGGTTCATAAACCTTCAGTACTACTTGTAGCTGTTCTCATCAACGGTGTGAAGAAACAAGTACCGCAAGTCTCCTTCGAAACTGCTGCTGGGGATTTGATTTCATTTCACAGTTTTGGATCTGTTGTGAACTTATTTAGATCTGATTTAATTTCTGATCTGATATTATCTTCTTCATAGTTTAAAATCTAAGAGATTTCAGTCATGCTTGTAGCTTCTCTCACCAATTTCGGTGTGAAAAATCAAGTATCGTAGTTCTTCTTCAATTTTGCTGCTGGGGATTTGGTGTTAGTTTCCTCTTATGAGGTTGCTGATATTTTATTTTGTGAATCATTAGATATTTCTGAAGCTATATTAGATTAAGGATCTCAAGCATTCACTCTCCAGAGTCCCAGGGCTTCTCTACCTTTCGTCACATGCTCATCTCCTCACAGAACTAGTAAAGAGGAAGACATTCTGCATCCGCTTGGACACTTGCTCGTAAGATTTGGGGCTGATTTTCCCACTCATGGTTTTCTGTTCAAGGATGCAACATATCAGTTTCTTAAGTGTTCCATACATGGTTCAAATCCTCAAGAACCTTTGCTCTCTCTTCAGATGATTTCAGCTACTCTACATGGGTTCAGTTTTCACCGTGCAACTGTTTATATTTCTGATTCAGTTGAGTGCATTGTTCTTCTT
>LPNX010986223.1:462176-519837 GCA_001517045.1 Pseudotsuga menziesii
TTGTTTTCGGGGCCCTAGCATTTTTATGCTTTTTTTTTCTAACTCCTCCTGAGTATAGCGTAACAAGGGGTGTTGGAGACATTTACCACCATACACACTCTTTTTGGTCAAATTGGCCTAGTTAAACCACTATCCTAAGTATAATTGACATTAATCAACATCAGTGGAGCATTAATTGACATCATCTAGTCACACCCATGCCTACCTATAGTTAAGGAGGATAACTTAGCCTTCTCCTATAGTCAAGGAGGCTAACTAGAGCACTCTGGGGGTGATCTGAGTGATATTAATGCACCTAATAGCTAACTGGTGGTTACAATTAGTTCAACCAGTCACTTAAGGTTCCTCCTCTCACTAAATATATTATTTAATGATTATTTATTATTATTTAATTATTTGCAGTCAATAGGGGTGCCTCCACCAGCTTCTGATGATCAGTTCAGCTTCAGTTAACCTCATCGGGGTTCATTGAAGTCATTGAAGCACTAGCACTTGATGGTTGGCTTGCTATGACATGTGTTTGATCTCTTTCAATTGAGATTCAATCATTTATTGCACTCCAACTTCAGTTAGGGTTTAGTGAGTCAATTAGGGGTTTTGTCAAGTGGTTAACTGAGTGTGAACCAATGGCTTACAATCAGTTAAGCCAGACTCACTCATTAAATTCGAATGACCTCCTAAGTTACTCGAATTCCTCATTTGATTCAAGCTATTGCTTGACATTGTTATTGTAACTATTCATTGTTTATTGAGTATACACAGAGGAAACCATTCTAGTTCCGATTAACACCATTTTTGAGTTATTTGTTGATTATTTCTGTAACACCCCAGTTTTGACCCCGTTGCATTATATGTAGTTGATGTTTATATTGGAAATGATCATGGTGCAAGGCTAAAGGCCAAGGCCCCACCATTGATCGGTTATGTTATGTTTTGGATTTAAATTTGTCACCGATGGCGTATCGGGCCATGCAGCACACATTAAGTTTCAGCCTCATGTAAATATGCATCTTAATTAAATAAACCCGACCAGCTATGATCACGGCAACTAAAATGAGAAAGGGGCATGGTTTTCACAAGGATAAGGATGTGGGGGAATTTGTAAAACCTTGGCCAATGGGGTAAAAATCCATGTGTCTTCTTTCCTTGCCTTACCCAACCACTTTCATTAAAGAATTGCTGCTGGTGGTTGAGGCAGTTATGGTCTTTGGGAGTGGGGTGGCAAGACTATCAGTCCTCACCCACATGCACACTCCACCACGATTGACTTCACTATGGCAAGGAAAAACCAGTGCGATCACTCACGCAGGAAATACCACTCTCCCCATGATGTTGCTGCTGCTCACACACTTCCATTTTCGCGTCCTCTCTGTAGGTTGTTCATCTTCATGCAGGGAAGGGTTGCTCATTCTCACACATGGGAATTCCTAGTTTTACCCATGCAGACCTCTTCTCTGTTGATTTGTGGATGGTGCGGCTGTATCCTCTCCTCGCAGGCTGATTTTGGGGGCTGCAGTCTTCCTTACCTTTGATTGTTGCGTTCTTCCTTGTGATTGGGCCTGGTGCAAGTCTCATCCACGTACAAGCTGAGAGTATGTGTTTTAATTCCCCAGTGCGGCCAGTGTAAGTATTTTCCACTTGTTTAATTGTCCAGGGCGGATTGGTGCTTTCCTCAGGTTGTGATTTTCGTTTCCTGTTGCGTTTGGGACGATTGCTTCCCTACATCGTGAGCCTTGTTGTTGTTGCGTTTGGGGGCTTCTATAGATTGTTGTAGTCATTTTGGCCATGATAGGGCCAAGAACGACTCAAAAATCGTTTCCCCCGTTGAGCTGTAATTTTTGAGTAGTTGCATGTGTGCAATGGTTGGTCTTTGGACTATGTTGGGAGCAGGGATGGGGGCTTGGTTTTCTTGATAAACTTGGTGATTGGAAACCACACAAACAGAGCTAGAAGGATGGATTTCTTCTCCACAACCCCTGAAGAGCACTGGAAGGGAATGCAGGATCTGAGAGACTGTGTAGCAGAGAAGGGACTGATTCCTTGTTTTGGGTGTGTTTCGGTGTCTTAGAATCCAGGCTAGTTCTAGTGTTGGTGTTCTTGGTTCTGTAAAGATTTCACTAGCTTAGCATTGAGCCTTTCCCAACTCCTTGATGGCCTGATAAACCCAACTGTGTTGGCTTGGCTGTGTTTTGTCTATCCTTGGCTATGTGTAAGCCTGCTTGTTCCCTTATTCCTTGGAGAATCATGACCAGCTCAGGGGTGGCAGCACTACTGAGAGATTAAGGAGCACACCAGCCTATGGTTGGGTGGAATGTTGCACCGACGTAGCTGGTTATGGAACGACTTCTTCATAAGATAAGTGATCTTGTCCATTTCTCCTTATGCAACCATGTCTAATGTTAATGATATGATGAACATGTTAAGTAAATGCTTGAATGAATGCACGTTAATTCCACTGTACAAGATGCATAATTGTAGCTGTGTATGTTGAATAATTGCATCTGTGCATGATAAATGTTCATGTGTGCATGTTCTAGTTCAAAAATTTTCTTTCAACATTATGTTTCAGCAGTTTTATGAATTTCCATGTTCATGGCGCTTTTAGCCAGGGTGGTTAAAGCTTGGGTCGTGTCCTCTTGGCCGATCGGAGGCACAGGGACGTGACAATTTCTTGATGAGATTTATTATGTGTTCCTAGATCAATGTGCAAAAATAATACCCTTGCATATGACCTACTCGTCAGAATGGCTATGGATCTCAGCACTCATATCTGACATGGAAGGAACCAATCCTCTCACCATGACAGAATGGCTCAGCCCTTACATCTGACCATGGAAGGAACCAATCCTCTCACCATGACAGAAAGGCTATGGGACTCATCACTTTCCCTTGGAGGAAATCTCAATCTGGAGAACACCAAGCTTCTCCCCGAAGTACTTGAACTTCACCCTAGCCAATGGCTTTATCAAGATATCAACTATTTGTTCCTCCATCACAACATACTGGAGCTTCATTGCTCCCCTCTGCACCATATCCCTGATATAGTGGTACTTGATCTCGATATGCTTTGAATTGTCATGGACCATTGGATTATCTGACAACTTTACGCAACTTTGGTTTTCACAATGTATACAAGTAGCATCCAATTGGAGATCAAATAAATCAAACAGTATCTTTCATAGCCATACTGCCTCACAACTAGTTGAACAAGCTGTGACATACTCTGCTTCAGCTGTACTTAGTGCCACACAAGATTGCTTCCTGCTAGACCAAGAGATCACACCTCATCCCATACTGAAGCAACACCTTGAAGTGATCTTCCTATTGATGGCACTACCTGCCCAATATGAATCAACATAACCCTCCAGGTTAATCTTATGATTCACATCGTACTTGATCCCATAACCAACTATACCCCTCAGGTACCTCAGAATATGCTTTGCAGCAATCAAGTGAACATTTCTCGGATCTGTCAAGAATTGGATCAAGGTGTTCACAGCAAAGTGAATGTCTGGTCTCATGTTCATCAGGTACATCAATGATCCAATCATCTGATGATACATCGTAGCATCAACCGACTCTGATGAAGCATCGCTCAATAGCTTCAGGTTTGATGCCATAGGTGTGGCCATAGCCTTGCAGTCCATCATCCCAAACCTCTTCAGGATCTCTACTCCATACTTCCCTTGCCCAAGGAAGATTCCATCTATACTCTACCACACCTCCATACCTAGAAAGTAATGCATCATCCCCAAGTCCTTCATTTCAAACTTAGCAGCAAGCTTTCTCTTTGTATTAGTAATCAACCCATCCGTACTTATTACAAATAGATCATCTACATATGGTAGAAGCATCACTGGGTTTCCATCTTCAACCTTGTAGTAAAGGTTGGAATCTGCTTTACTCTTGGTAAAACCCAAACTAGATAGAAATTTGTCGATTTTGCTGTACCAGGTCCTAGGTTTTTGTTTCCAACCGTACAGGGATTTCTTCAATCTGCATACATGATACTCTCTGTCATGTGTCTCAAAACTGAGTGGTTGTTCTATGTACACTTCCTCTTCTACTACACCATTCAAGAAAGCAGTATTGACATCCAATTGGTGTATATTCCATTTCATCACTGCAGCCAGAGAAAGTACCATTCTAATGGAAGTGTATTTGGCTACAGGTGCAAAGGTTTCTTCATAATCTATTCCTTCTTTCTGAGAGAAACCCCGTGCCACAAATCTTGATTTATATTTTTCAATGCTACCATCTACAGCATTCTTGATCTTGTAGATCCATTTGGAAGTTACAAAATACTTCCCTTCTAGTCTTGGGAAAACATCCCAAGCATTATTCTTCATGATTGATTGGTATTCTTCTATCATAGCATCCTTCCATTCTTTCCGTTCCGCCACTTCGTCGTAACTAGAAGGTTCTTTATCGATGAAATCACATAGTAAAGCTACATACCCGGAGCAGGATTTGGTTCTCTTTCTTTCTCTGTGATTCTCTTCTACAGCCCCATATCTTTCTGCACCTTGGATAAGTTCTCATACCCAAGCAGGTTTCCTCTTATGAGGATTCTTCTCCAGAGGTGGATCTACAGGTCTTTGTGCTTCTCCAGATTCTTGATCTTCTTCTTGAGCTTCTTCGTGCATGGTTGTATCATGAATTCTAGGTGCTTCTGCTTCTACTTCTTTAGGTTCTTCAGCAGGTCTCTTTCTGGATTTGTTGTAAGCTATGTCTTCATCAAATGTCACATCCCTGCTGATGTCAATATTCTTGTACCCTCGAAAATATATTCTGTAATCCTTCGAACTTTCAGAGTATCCCACAAATATACCCTTGTTTCCTGAAGGATCTAATTTTGTTCTCTTCTCTTTTGGAATGTGTATGTACATAGGATAGCTGAATATTCTGAGATGGATGACTTCTGGTTTATTGCCGAAGAATACTTCTTCAGGAGCCTTTTTCTCGAGTACTCTATGTGGAGTACAGTTCTGTACATACACAGCTGTTCTGGCAGCTTCCACCCAAAGATTGATAGGAATATCTTGATCATGAAGCATGGCTCTTGTAGCTTCCATGATAGTTTTGTTCTTCTGTTCCACAATCCCATTCTATTGTGGATTATAAGGAGTGGACAAATCCCTCTTAATCCTTGATTCTTTGCATAGCTCTTTGAATTCATTCGAAGTGAATTCTCCACCATTATCTGATCGAAAAGTATTGATCTTCTTTTCAGTGTGGTTCTTGATCAAGGCTTTGAATTCCTTGAATTTGTTGAATACTTCATCTTTGTTCTTCATGAAGTAAACCCATGTTTTCCTAGAAAAATCATCAATCAAAGAAACATAGTATGCATACCCGCTTAGTGAGTTTGATGACATAGGACCGCATACATCAGAGTGGATGATTTCTAGGATTCCTTTGGCTTTGCTTTCGCTGCTAGGAAATGTCTTCTTTGTATTCTTTCCTTTCGCACATCATTTGCAGATCCCATCATGTTTTGCTTGGAATTCTAGAAGACCTTCAACAACTTTGCTTACAATAGGTAGTGCTCTATAATGCACATGTGCAAGCCTTCTATTCCAAAGCTCATTTGGCTCTACTGTGCAATGGATCAAGGCTTGTTCTAGATAGTGCTTCAATTTGTACAATCCTCCTTCTTGTTCTCCAATCACCACTGCATCATCGATAGTCTTACCTCTTGGCCACATGATGACTTGACCATCTATGAATGCAACCCTCATTCCTTTTGCATCCAATGCTGATATGGAGAGAAGGTTATTCTTGAGTCCTGGCACAAAAAATACTTCTTTCATTGTTAGAGACTTTCTAGAGTCTATTTTATAGGAATATTCCCCACTACCTTTTATTGGATATTGGTAGTCATCTCCTAGTTTCACCTTGTGAGGTGATTCATGTTCTGACAGTCTTACAAAGGATTCCTTGAATCTAGTCATATGTTTGGAAGCCCCCCTGTCTATAATCCAATCATCAATACCATGAGTAATGTTACCTGTAAGAGCGGAAATCAAAACATATTCATCCTCGCTTGAAGAATCTTCACTTTAATATCTGGTTCTTTTCTTGGATGGTTCATCATCCTCTGCAGCATGAGCATGATGTCTTCTTTTGTTCCCCTTCTTATGAGAGTGGACCTTGTTCTTAAGACAATCTTTTGCAGAGTGTCCTATTTCATCACATGTATAACAACTTAATCTAGATGGGTCCTTTCTATTGTTATCTCTATGGTGAGGATTCTTACCTTTGAAGTGATGAGGTTTTCTTCTGCCTTTCTTAGAGTGAACTATGAGATCTTGATCTTCACTTCCCATCTTCTCTTCTCAAGCTGTTATCCTTCATTCTTCTTGAGAACATTCTTCCCATAGTCTGCTGAATTTTACTAACTTATTTTTAGCACAAATTCCTTGGATGAAAGAATCCCATGACCTAGGAAGGCCATTCAATGTTGTCAACACAATCTCTTCATTCTCCACTTCTTCATCTATAGCTTCTAATTGTTCCTTGATCTCAGAAACCATTGTGAAGTAGGACCGGATAGTCTCTGCATTCTAAATCTTCACATTCTTCAGTTGATTCCCCAGAGTCATCTTCTAGTTTATGTTCTTCCCTTCAAACAACTTGGTTAGGTCATCAAACATAGCTTTAGGTGTCTTCAGAGAGGACACCTGAAGTATAAGGTGATCCTTGATAGAATCAGCAATGATCCTCTTTTCCATAACCATCTTCTTCTTATGTAAGGCCTTTGATTCATCTCCCTCTGGAACTGGAAGCTCCTCATGGATGTAGGAGTCTAACTCATTCTCTTCCAGGACCAGGGAGATCCTATACTTACAGTCTTGGAAGTTATCAGCTCTCTCAAGCTTTTCATCAAGCTTGGTATGATGAGACATCTTAACTGATAACCTAAAATAGAAATACAAAATATTTTAGATATTACTAAGTCAAGATGTTGGATCTGGAACTTGAGCTAAAATCTTGCAGCGTTGGTTTAGGAGCAAATTAGGCTTTTTCTTTTCGGGAGATCTATCCACCCAAATGTCTTGAAATTTGTCCCTAACTTTGATTTTGGGGAGGAGATCAATCTGGGCCTAGGCTCATTGAAAAATTCCTCTTCTGTGAAAAGCCCTAATTTCCAGTAGCAGTGTTGGGTCCAAAACTGAAAAACCTCAGAATTGGATTCTTCTTCGATAGAAAGATGCACCCTAAGGAGGAGAGTTATTCCACCTTACTTTTGTTGAAAATTTGTGGAGGAAGATCCACAAACTAGGAAGCCCTAGTTCCCACAGCTACACAGTGTCTTCTTCTTAGGTTAGCTCTGATACCATGTTAGTTTTTCAACATTAAGCTAGCATTATTAGGATCTTCAACTGAGAGAATAACAAGTACAACAATCAAACACAAGAGACAATGCACACAGTGTTTTTTCTTAGGGAAACCATAAATGGAGAAAACCCTGCAACTTCCTCAGATATAGAATCAACACCAAAATAGTAAAATCCCAAAACAGTAAGTGATCTCCCGATAGCAGTAATCTTCTTCTTGTCTAGCCCTAGTGTCTTCTCCTTCCTCAACTATGCACTACAATTGAGTGTGTATGAGTTGTGTGATGAATAGAGACTCCAATTCTCTATTTATACTAATCCTGACATGACTAAAGCCCTACCAGGGCTGACCTCTACTAGGAGAGTCTAATAACCCTAGTGCCCCAGAACTATGAGGACTTTAACCCTTAGACAATCGGAGGGTTACCCACAATGACCTGACATGACTTGTTTACATTATTGATCCTCCCGATCGAAACATCAAGGAATGACAACATGACTCAATTACATTATAGATACATCCTGGAATAAACAGTGGGTTACAATACATAAGATACATACATGAATACATTCTGAAGTTACAAATACATCAACACCATGTAGACAACATTATACAACACTAACACCATGCAAATAACCTTCTACAATACCAACCCCATACAAACAACATTTTTAAATTCCATCTGCATGCAGATAACCTTCTCCAACACCAACACCATAAAGACAACATTTTTCAACACCGGTTCGATGCAAATAACTTTTTTTGACATTTTCATACCAATAGCATGAATCTACATTTTATTTTCAGATTGTGCTCTCAATAAACATCAATGTGAAATCTTAGTATCAACTTACTTGGCTCACTCAAAATTCAAAATACTTCTGAATAAATCAATTTAAATCACTATAGAAGTATAATCACTATAGTATGTTCCGCACGAATATATGATCAATAGGATTTTTAATGTATAGATGAATGAATGAATAATTATATAGATAAAGAGAAATCCAACATCCTCCCATGTGCACCCCTTGCGTCTATCCTTGTGATTCCTATGTGCATATCAAGTGATACTTTATGATGCTATCAAAAGATATTATATGTTGGATCATGTTGGGCGCTTGTTGGTGAAGCCTTCCAAACACTGCTTCTGACTTCCTTGAGCCAACAATTGGTTTCATTGTTGGGACCTAACATTGGGATCATAGCATAAGGATGTTGAGATGGTGTGGAAGTTGTCTAAAGGAGATATTGAAGAATGGATGTAGATAAAAGAAGTTGAATTTGCATAGTAAAAGACTAGATGCTTCCATATAAATCCTGTAAATTGGAAACAAAGGTACACATATTCTGACTTGCATGAAATTACCTTTGGTGATATTTCCCGTCTTTTGCATGAATGGGTAAATAGACAAAATGAGGTTAATATCACTTGGAGAAGGAATCAACCGATAGTGTGGACTTAGGAGAAGATAGGTAGGTTGAAGAATCTAGATATTAAATGGTCTAGAGAAATATACTTTTGATTCCATAGGTTTAAGGAAGGATATATTGTGGAATTTGCAATAGAGTGTAGTGAGTGATAGAGTTGTGTAGAGGTTAGATTTGTAGTAGATGCTAGAAAAAGATTCATGTCAGAGACATGTATGTGGATAAATATGATGTTTGTGAAAACAAGGAATAATGACCATACAACCTAATACTATGGAAGTGCAAACCACACGCTAATGGGAAATGTTATGAAAAGGTGGGAAAGTAGATAAAAAAAGAATGGATCTAGAATAACAAAGGATCTAGAGGGAGGAGTGATATGAAATAATATCCAATATGAGATTGTTGTCAATAAAAGAAAAGAGAGGAGATTTGTTGAAGGGGGGATTTATTTCTGATAGGAGAGGTAATAATAATGTAAGAGAAGAAATTGTACCAAAAATGTATGTAGTAGGATTGGAAGCGCCAGAGGGGTGTATAGAACATGTTTAGGGATTATGCACAAAGTAAGAGACATATCCAAATAGGCATGGGATTCAAGACACTAGTACCTTTTAAGAGGTCAGTAAGACCAAAATATGATGACAAATCAAAAGAGGAAACCCATAATACTTGGAAGAAGTAAAAGTGTAATTGAATGGAGGCACTCTTCTAGTTGTCTTAGAGACCAATGGTTAGAAATAACCTCTATTGGATTTAGCACTATAAGGAGAAATGTACCTAGGTGAAACCCTATTTTCATCTCGACCCATTGACTCTCCTTAGTTGATATAGAAGTAAACCTATTAAGCCAGATTGAGATAGAAGTGAGTCTTCAACTTGAAAGAGAAGAAACATGAGAAGGAGTAGAAATAGGTCCTACACAAAAAAAACCCATAATATAGAAGGGAACATTAAAATAATGACCCAACCATTCATTCTAGAATATGTAGCTCACTAATGCAAAACAAAATGGCAAGAACCTATGATTCAACTTCTAGATTACTTTTATTGCATGGATAATGAAGAATGATGTTGGGGAACATTGTTTTACATGTGAATCTATTTGATTAGCGAAATAAATTATTGACAAAGTTGTGAAGATAACACAGTTAGAGGAAAATTTTAGAGATTGGTCTTTAAAATCGTACATGAAGTATAAGATAAAACTAGCCCCAATATAAGAAACAACGCTAACAATTATCGAGAAGTATTTATTGAAGTAATTACAGAAACCCAAGTTAGAATCACAGTACATAACTAAGATAAAATAGATTAAGTAGAGGATTCGTGTGGTCTTATGGGACTACCATTAGCAGTTGAATATTTTTCTCGATTGGCTAAGTTCTTAGATTTAGGACATAAAACATTGGGAATGGTTCATCATGGGCATGTTATCGCATATTAGGGTTCCACATACCTAGTAGAAAGTTGGAACTCAGTCAGAGGCTCTAAAAAAATGGAATTTGTGCTAGAAAGAAGTTGGTCAAATTTAGCAGACTATGGGAATAATGTTCTCAATAAGAAGCATGGATAGCAACTCGAGAAGAGAATATGGGAAGCAAAGACCAAGCTCTCACAGTACACTCAAATAAAAGAAGAGGAAGACCTCATTACTCCAAAGGTAAGGATACTCATCATAGAGATAACAGTAGAAGAGACCTATCAAAATTGAGATGTTATACATGTGATGAAAGAGGACACTTTGCAAAAGACTACCCTAAGAACAAGGGTCACTCTCATAAGAAGAAGGGGAACAAAATAAGACATCATGCTCATGCTGCAGAGGATGATGAACCATCCAAGAAGAGATCTAGATATGAAAGTGAAGATTCTTCAAGCGAGGATGAATATGTTCTGATCTTCGCTCTCACAGGTAACATTACTCATCGAAGTGATGATTGGCTTATAGACAGTGGGGATTCCAAACATATGACTGGATTCAAGGAATCCTTTGTGAGACTGTCAGAACATGAATCACCTCACAAGGTGAAGCTAGGAGATGACTATCAATATCCAATAAAAGGTAGTGGGGAATATTCATATAAACTAGACTCTGGTAAGTCTCTAACAATGAAAGAAGTATTGTTTGTGCCAAGACTCAAGAAGAACCTTCTCTCCATATTAGCATTGGATGCAAAAGGAATGAGAGTTACATTCATAGATGGTCAAGTAATCATGTGGCCAAAAGGAAATACTATTGATGATGTGGTAGTGAGGCCTTGATCCATGACAGAGTAGAGCCAAGTGAACTTTGGCATAGAAGGCTTTCTCATGTGCATTACAAAGCACTACCTATTGCAAGCAAAGTTGTTGAAGGTCTTCCAGAATTTCAAGAAAAACATGATGAGATCTAGAAAGGATGTGCAAATGGGAAGAATACAAAGAAGACATTTCCTAGCAGCGAAAGCAAAGCCAAAGGCATACTAGAAATAATCCACTCCTATGTATGCGGTCCTATGTCATCAAACTCACTAAGCGGGTATGCATACTATGTTTCTTTTATTGATGATTTTTTCTAGAAAGACATGGGTTTACTTCATGAATAACAAAGATGAAGTATTCAGTAAGTTCAAGGAATTCAAAGCCTTGATCAAGAACCATAATGAAAAGAAGATCAAGACCATTTGATCAGATAATGGTGGAGAATTCACTTCAAATGAATTCAAAGAGCTATGCAAAGAATTAGGGATTAAGAGGGAGTTGTCCACTCCTTATAATCCACAACACAATGGGATTGCGGAGCAGAAGAATAGAACCATCATGGAAGCTGCAAGAGCAATGCTTCATGATCAAGATATTCCTATGCATATTTGGGCTGAAGTTTCCAGAATAGCGATGTATGTACAGAACCGTACTCCACATAGAGTACTTGAGAAAAAGACTCCTAAAGAAGTCTTCTCCAGCAAGAAACTAGAAGTCATCCATCTTAGAACATTTGACTGTCATGTGTACAGACACATTCCAAAAGAGAAGAGAACAAAATTAGATCCTTTAGGAAATAAGGGCATATTTGTGGGATACTATGAAAGCTCGAAGGCTTACAGAATCTATCTCCCAGGATACAAGAATATTGACATCAGTAGGGATGTGACATTTGATGAAAACACGGCTTACAACAAATCCAGAAAGAGACCTGCTGAAGAACCTGAAGAAGCAGAAGCAGAAGTACCAAGAATTCATGATACAACCATGAACGAAGAAGCTCAAGAAGAAGATCGAGATTTTGAGGAACCACAAACACCTGTAGATCCACCTTTAGAGAAGAATCCTCATAAGAGGAAACCTGCTTGGGTACGTGAACTTATCCAAGGTGTGGAAAGATATGGGGCTCTAGAAGAGAATCACAGAGAAAGAAAGAGGACCAGACCCTACTCCAGGTATGTAGCTTTACTATGTGATTTCATTGATAAAGAACCTTCCAGTTATGAAGAAGCGACAGAACGAAAAGAATGGAAGGATGCTATGATCGAAGAATATCAATTGATCATGAAGAATGATGCTTGGGATGTTGTCCCAAGACCAGAAGGGAAGTCAGTTGTAACTTCCAAATGGATCTACAAGATCAAGCATGCTGCAGACGGAAGCATTGAAAAGTATAAAGCAAGATTTGTAGCTTAGGGTTTCTCTCAGAAAGAAGGAATAGGCTATGAAGAAACTTTGCACCTGTAGCCAGATACACTTCCATCAGATTAGTACTTGCTCTGGATATAGTTATGAAATCGAAGATACACCAGATGGATGTCAAGACTGCCTTCTTGAATGGTGTAGTATAAGAGGAAGTGTATGTAGAATAGCCACTCGATTTTGAGACACATGACAGAGAGTCTCATGTATGCAAATTGAAGAAATCCCTATATAGTTTGAAATAGGAACCCAGGACCTGGTACGACAGAATTGACAACTTTTTATCTAGTTTGGTCTTTACCAAGAGTAAAGCAGATTCCAATGTTTACTATAAGGTTGAGGATGGCAACCTAGTGATGCTTCTACTATATGTAGATGATCTATTTGTGATAGGTGCGGATGGTTTGATTGCTGATACAAAGAGAAAGGTTGCTGTTGAGTTCGAGATGAAGGACTTGGGGATGATGCATTAATTTCTAGGTATGGAGGTGTGGCAGAGTACAGATGGAATCTTCCTTGGACAAGGGAAATATGCAGTAGAGATCCTGAAGAGGTTTGGGATGATGGACTGCAAGGCTATGGCCACACCTATGGCATCGAACCTGAAGCTATTGAGTGATGCTTCATCAAATTCGATTGATGCTACAATGTATCGTCAGATGATTGGGTCATTGATGTACCTGATGAGCACGAGACCAGACATTTGCTTTGCTATGAACACCTTGAGCCAGTTCTTGATAGATCTGAGAAATGTTCACTTGATTGCTGCAAAGCATATTCTGAGGTACCTGAAGGGTACAGTTGATTATGGGCTCAAGTATGATGCGAATCAAAATATTAACCTTGAGGGTTACGTTGATTCATATTTGGAAAGCAGTTCCATTGATAGGAAGATCACTTCAAGGTGTTGCTTCAGTATGGGATTAGGTGTGATCTCTTGGTTTAGCAGGAAGTAATTCTATGTGGCACTAAGTACAGCTGAAGCAGAGTATGTCGCAGCTTGTTCAGCTAGTTGTGAGGTAGTATGGCTGTGAAAGCTACTATATGATATATTTGATCTCCAATTGGATGCTACTTGTATACATTGTGACAACCAGAGTTGCGTGATGTTGTCATACAATCCAGTGTTCCATGACAAGTCGAAGCATATCGAGATCAAGTATCACTATATCAGGGATATGGTGTAGAGGGGAGCAATGAAGCTCCAGTAAGTTGTGATGGAGGAACAGATAGCTAATGTATTGATGAAGCCATTGGATAGGCTGAAGTTTGAGTACTTTAGGGAGAAGCTTCATGTTCTCCAGATTGAGGCTTCCTCCAAGAGAAAATGATGAGACCCATAGCCATTATGACATGGTGATAGGATTGGTTCCTTCCATGGTTAGATGTAAGGGCTGAGCCATTCTATCATGGTGATAGGATTGGTTCCTTCCATGTCAGATATGAGTTCTGGCCATTCTATCGAGTAGCATAGATATAAGGGAAATTGCCATTCCAGGAATGGAGGCACCTGGTCAGTTACCAAGAACACTCAGTCTAGGACTGAGTAGCCATTCTGATGTGATAGAGGGATGTGTTCCCACTTGATCAAATGTAAGCGCTAAACCATTCTATCATGGCTAAAGGATTAAGTTCCTTCCATGTCATATGTGAGTGTTGGCCATTTCGACGAGTAGGTCGGATGTAAGGGAAACTGTCATTCTTTAGGAGAATGGAGGCACCTGGTTAGTTACCAGGTAGCTTAGTCGAGGAGGACTGGGGGCCATTCTGATATGATTGCTGGGATGTGTTCCCTCATGATCAGATATGAGTGCAAGCCCTTCCATCATTGTGAGCAGGATGTGTTCCCGCCAGGGTGGATGTAAGTGTAGAGCCTTTCTTCGCATTATGTGTTGATCAGATATAAGTGTTGATCCTTTCTTCACATCATGTGTTGATCAGATATAAGTGATGTTCCTTTATTCACATCATGTGTTGATCAGATGTAAGTGCAGTGCCTTTCATTGCATCATGTGTTGATCAAATGTAAGTGCAGTGTCTATCTTTGATCATGTGTTGATCAGATAGAAATGTTGAACCCTTTCTTTGATTATGTGTTGATTAGATGTAAGTGCTAGGCCTTTCTGATATGATTATAGGATTAGTTCCTACATGATCAGATGTGAGTGTTGGGAATGCCTTTCTAACGAGTAGGTCAGATGTAAGTGCTGGGTGTGCCTTTCTTCGATCATGTGTTGATCAGATATAAGTGTAGTATCTATCTTCGATCATCTGTTGATCAGATATAAGTGCTAAAGAAGACCTACATGGAGGCTAGGCCTACAACCAGCATGAAAAAGGGCTGGCTCTGTATAAATTCCTGTGATGAGAAGAATCATGAGATAGCACCCATGATGATCCAGATCCAGTGATGATCCAGATCCAGTGATGATAGCTAGTGATGATCCTGATCAAGTGATGATCAAGATCCAATTATGATGATCTAACAATGATGATCCAGATCGAGTGATGATCCATATCTAGTGATGATGACCAGTGATGATCCAGATCCAGTGATGATGACCAATGATGATCTAGATCAAGTGATGATCGAGATCCAGTGATGATGTCCCATGATGATCCAGATCGAGAGAGGATCCGGATTTGAAGAAGAAGATGAATTGAAGACGAAGATGACTTGAAGATGAAGATGACTTGAAGACTCAGAAGACTTGATATGCAAATGATGAGATGATCCAGCTGATACAAAGAAGACGACTAGTGCTGAAAATTGTGTCGAAAGAATACCTTCCTAGTTAAGAGGGAGTGTTGATGTATTTGTAACTTTGGAATGTATTCATCTATGTATCTTATGTATTGTAACCCGATGTTTATTCCGGGATGTATCTATAATGTAATTGAGTCATATTGTCATGTCCCAATGTTCCGACCAGGAGGATCAATAATTTAAACAAGTCATGTCAAGTCATAGTGAGTAACCATGCGATTGTCTAAGGGTTAAAGTCCCCGCAGTTTCAGGGCACTAGGGTTATTAGAGTCTCCTAGTAGATTTCGGCCCTAGTAGGGTTTTAGTCATGTCAGGATTATTATAAATAGAGAATTGGAGTCTCTATTTATGATACAACTCATCCACACTCAAGTGTATCACATAGCTAAGGAAGGAGAAGACATTGGGGCTAGATAAGAAGAAGATTACTGTTGTCAGGAGATCACTTACTATTTTGGGGTTTTTACTATTTTGGTGCTGATTCTATCTCTGAGGAAGTTGCGGGGTTTTCTCCTTTATGGTTTCCTCGAGGAAAAACACTATGTTCATTGTCTCTTGTGTTTTATTGTTGTACTTTTTATTCTCTCAGTTAAAGATCCTAATAATGTTAGGTTAATGTTGAAAAAGTAACATTGCTACCTTGTTGATTCTGATAAATACCTAAAGGATCTCTCAACAGAATTGGATAGAACCTTTGGAAAGAACAATGAGGACCTTTCTAGAAATTTGGAGAGCACACCCAACACCAAAAGAGTTATTTATTCAAAAGTATCATCCTCTATTCTCTTTGATGAAGTTGTTCAAGATGAATAAGAAGAAGAATCTTCAACACAGTCAATTCGAATTGAATAAAGTCTCCTTGGGCTGACTCCTTTCCTGTTGCTATGGAAGTTTATGAGATATATGATATCTCATTTTCTCATACAATTGATCCAAAAGAAGACATTCGAATCTCTGTTATTGAAGAAAAACTCTCCTTTCATTCTACTCAGGAATTCTCTATTGATTTTTCCTGTAGATAAATGGTTCAATAATTTAATAGGTCTCTTCTATTCCAAGAGTTCAAGTTTTAGGTGGTTTTCAAACTTGGAAATTACAATGTCAGACTAGACCACCTATCTATAATAGAGTTTAAAGAGACAAGAGGGATATTGGATGACAATTTACCATGTGCACAACTCTTTCTCATTGAATAAATCCCTAACCAGTTCACAGAGATCATAACATTCCTAGCAAAAGGAATATCACTAGTCTTAGGAATTAAACTAGCATACACATAATTAATAATTAGAAAACATAAATACACATAGAAACAAATTTAAGATAGACATAACATATTTACGTGGAAAAACATATTTTTTCATGTACCTTCATGGTGGCTACACCATCACCATCGATTGCTTCATCCTCTCACTTTTCCATGCTCGTTTTCTTGCTCATCTACTTAATCATTTTTTCCATGCTCTTTCTGTACCTTCATTTAACCCTACCACTGACGTCCATATAAATAGTAATACATCCACTAGATTACATGGATCCTCAACTGCTGTAACTACAAGTTCTCTAGGAATTATCTTCATAAACTTGGGTCACCAATCTTAGTCCCACAACTGACATTAAACCATCTCACATTCCTCCTGCAGTCAAAGACTCAATCTTTCAGATCTATATCAAGTTACGCTATGAGTACACCTGCTGCCCTCATACCTACCTAGTGGTTCATTCCACACTATGAGAGACATTGTAGATGGATTCAGAGACATGAGTTATTGAATGTAAATTGTGTCACTCAATGGAAGTTGTAAAAAACTGTAATTTTGACAATGAATTACAATTTTTTACCATTTTCTTCGAGTGACATAGTTTACATGGTCACTCCTGTCTCTGAATTCATCTTCAGTTCTAATATTTAGTAAATTGTTGACCTCCTCACGTGTCACAACTCAAAAATTGACACCATATTAGTGTTACTCATGACCATGGAAATGTCCTAGTGAGATTTGTTTTCACTTCGCATACTAGCCTTAACGAGATCCAAAAGAGACCTGTTAACATGTATGTTTTCATGCCAGCTTAGCCAATAGAGGGCCCTTGTAGAACTAGCTTTCATAATAAACCCAAAAATATTAAAAAGATTAAAATATTTATGTAAAAATCCCTAACCTATACCCATAAATACAAACCCATCCCCCTCTTATTTTCCTTCATTCGACATGTTTTCTAGGAAAAAAGAGAGTTGTAGATGTTTATTGAGAACACAAGAAATGTGATAAGTGATGTGATTTCATTTTTTGATATTGGGAGAAACCATAACAACCATTATCAAACTTTGGAAACTCTTAAATGTTTTGATTGTAGTGGATATTCAAGTAGACAACAACTTTGTTGGAGAATATCTTCTTATGTTATGTAACATGTTATTTTGAATTTATTTTCATTTTACATTATATAATGGTGTTTAAGAGGGATGGATTTACAATATTTGGAGCTGGTATTTCTAGGGTAACTAAAATAGGGAATTTAATTATTTTTTCCTCCATTAAATGCTGTAAAATGAAACAAAACCATCCAACTTTTCTCCTCTACCATTAGTTTCGATTACCTTGGGAAAGGAGTCAAGGGTTCAAATTGAATCGTTATGTGGTTGTTGAGAATGAGGAGGAATAACTCCTATGCTCACAAAGTTTTATGATGGGGTAAAATGGTTATGGAATCTAAGGAGAAACAACTTCTAGACTATGCTACAAAGTAATATGAAGGGTAAATATTTTTATTTTTTCAGGATCCATAGAACCTAAAGACATGTGTTTATTGGATCCTAGGACATGACATAAAATGGAAGAGAATAATTAGGGGAATAGAAGTTTCCATGGAATGACATGCTCCATTAAAAACAATCCTCCATATCCATACTCTAATTAATCAATTACATCATCACCATGTAGACCCGCTAATGCATTACGCCAACGAAGTATGCTAGAATTTCAAGAAAACCATCATCACCAGTGGAGTGCACAAACAATCATGGTTGGTGCATGACAAACACATAAGACTAGAAAAAAAGGATGAGGTATGTGTAAAAATTCAGAGTTACAAACATATTATTCGATCCCTAAATATGGTCACCATCCCTAGTTCTATCTTCGCTCACCTATGGTAGGAGGTCCACTAGATTTGTGTCAAAAATGCATTTTGGTATACCCAGAATATATTCAGGTAAACATAGTAAACTTGTAGAGGTAGCTCTAGAGCACGATCTCTACATTGAGCCCAAGGACAATATTACCTCTCTACTAACCTATTGGTATCTGAAGATTTCCAGTTCAGAGTATTATGCTTACATTCTCAGAGAGTTAGGGAACAAAGTAGAGTGAAAAAAAGAAATTGAATGTTTTGAGTGGGAAGTTTTTCATGAAAGGAAATAAATGAGTAAGGGAAACTAATAATCATGCTTATCAACATGTTGGGTCGGCATGGGAGGGTGGAACTTGCAAGGAAATTATTTAATAAATCCAAATAAGAGGAGTATGCGAACACTATTTTTTCCTTCTTTTCTCTCATCATTGTTTATGGTCGCAATGATATATGCAAGGAATCCATTGGTGTGTTTGAGTCAATTAAGAGATTGTTGATGAAATTTTCATTGATTCCAACATGGAATCGCACTGGCCCCACAAATTGTTATTGATGACACCAATTCCCACTGGTAGTGCCTTGGGCCACTTACAAAGTGGGTTTGAGCCTTGGACCCCTTACAGAGTGGGTTTGTCCCTTGAAGATCCTCGTACCTAGTTGACAAGGTATTTGTACCCACAAGGATGGATCTTGGAGCCACCACCATGTTGAAGACATTGAATACCATGTTGATGGTGTGGAATACCCTAGAGACAATCCTAAATCCTTGATGGATGATGGAGAACGCATAGATGGGTTGGAGAAGCATTAATTACCCATTATGTGGTTGTTCATGATTTGATGGTATCATAGTACCTTATGAGAAGACCTAAATACCCCACAAATGATGTCATGATTGATCTTGAACCTTGAAGGTCTCCTAGTGTGGTTGAGGTGGTTGAAGAATCCTATGAAGTATATTTCTTGTTGAAGAAGCCCCGATGAAGTCCTTGGACCCACACTTAATGGTTTGATGACCTTGTAACACTTATTGGGGTCATGGAGCTCTTATATGAATATGAGGACATTGTATGGTCCTTGACAGGATATGAAATCCCTTGAATGATGAATAAGTCCATGGAACCCTTGATGAAGATTATGAAGAACCTGATACCCTTGCAAAGTTCATGTATCCCACTACTTGCACTTGACATGGTTATATGGAATGATGATGTGGTGTTTGGTGACTTAATGAAGTCATGGAACCTTGTGAACACCTTGATACCAATTGCTTGCAATTGTGTGATTAAGGCACCAAAATAAATATTGGCTTAATGATGGTCCATTTAGTGACAAGATTGAATCCCATGATGGCATATTGCACATGGAATTCCATTAAAAACCCCAGTGTCTTGATGCAACCCTATGAAGATGTAAAGGACACACTCCTATGAATTTTGAATGATTTGGTTGACTTTGAAGGTTGTTTTAAAAGAAAAATAATAAAAATACATAAGGTTGAGGATTGAGGTGGTGAGAAAAATAATAAAAATACACAAGGTTGGCCATTGAAGTGGTAAGAAGTTTGAAATCCTCGGTCATACATATGGATTATGTGGTGGACACCCTATTATATGGCAAATAAAATACATGCAATCCTATATGGTCCAAAACAACAAAATGTGGAGAAACTATAAAATATATTCTAATATCCACTTTGCATGCTAGTCTTCCTCTTGTGCGGTATATTCTGAGCTTGTGTAGGATCAACGATGCTGCACAACCAATGTATCCAAAACTATTGCAAACAATCCCCAAAATCAATCTTGTGGCTCACTCTTGAGGCACGTTAGTTGGACATGGTGTACTCATTGATATTCAATTTGAAGTCTTCATACTACTGAGTGATATGCTTCACTTGCACTTGAATTCTCTCAGCAATGTATTGACCTCCTGTCAAATCCTCCTTCAATGGGTGCTCCACCATCTTTTTGGTAACCTCTTTCTTACCTTCTTGTACATCCTATAGCACAAGAAATTCCTTCACAATGTCTTGGAACTCATCAAGCTGGTGATTTCTCTTCCACTGTCACTTCTGAAAATTTCCTACCCGCTGCTGCAACTCCCTCAGTTTAGTCGATCGTGTAATATGGATGACTGGAGGCATTGCACTCAATGTGGTATTTAGTGTCGCTAGTTTCTCTTCTACTTCCTACAACTACTTGGTCAGTTTCTCTAACTGTGTGTCTTAGATGCTGTTGCACCAAAATTCTGTCATTGCCTTAGTGATGTTCTTAGCTTCCTACTCCATCTCTTCAAGTTGTTCCACCACTTCTTCTATGGCAGTATTTTGCTTGGAAATTTTCTCAGGAGGAATTTCCATATATAATAGAGCATTCAAAATGTTGTTGTCCTACCACAACTGCACAATAAATTCCCCAAGTCACTTTTCTTTTATGACTACATCTAGTTCTGTGGTGTTTTCACATATGTGCTTACAGGAATTCACAACTGTCTCTTCCACTTGTATTCGACTGTAGAAAAGGTGGTATTTTTCAACAATGAGGAGATATGTCTCTTTCTTCAACTCTGTGATCACCTCAACATTATACATCTTCAACTCTTATTGTGCTTTCTTCAGTTCTTCTATCTCCTATTCTTTCTCTTCCATCAACTTTTCCTTAGCACGTCGCAACTCATCGACTTCTTTCTATGTCACCTCCTCTTTCTCCTATGATCATAGAAATTAATCATTGATGTCTTTCTTCCTGCCCTCTAAATCCTAGTTGGAAACTCTCTGCATGTGTACCAACGTTTGTGTGGATAGTGCGTTGATATCCAGTGATATGTTATGTGATTGTTGCAGTGAGGTATTCAAGTCCTCGTTTCCAACGTCAATCATAGTCAGGGGAATTTCAACATTCCTAGCTTGAGGCTCTGTGATGATTGATGCGAACTCCTACATAGTGACACTCTTTGAAGCTCTTTTCAAAACAACATCATATACAAAATCAATTTTGGTTCTTACCTCTGCAAAACCATCTTGTGTCGATTCTTCATTTCCTTGGCTTCCACATCGGTTACATCGTTAAAGGCCTGGACAAGATAGTTCAACTATGACTCCATTATTCACATCGTGCTACTACTTGCAGCCTGTTCCATGCACCTCTTCATTCTTATTTTACTCAATACGAGATGTGCTTTCGGGTTGGTAGGTCTCTCGGTGGACGATTCTTCATCAAATTATTGGACATCTTTGTGCATAGGATCATCTGGTGCATCCATTAGGGGTCCCATGGAAACTTCTACTACATTGACTGGTTCTCTCCATTATGAGGGCCAATCATTAATCATTTCCTCTAGTTTCGAATTAGACACCTTGTACCACATCGGCAACCATTGCTTGTCAATGTCCCGCTGCGCTTGAACGTGAATAACATGTGGTCCAATTGCAAACCACGCAATCCTTCGATATTTTTCCATGGATTCCTCTATCAGTCTTGGAATATTTACTGCTATTGCCTACATCCCTTCCCAATAGATCCAAAATTGGATCGAATAGTCTGCCAATCTCTCTACTTTTCTTATCCACCATAAATTATGATATCTCGCACTCTTGCATACCTTTATCGCTTTGAAATCCATGCCCTGGTATTAAATCATCTGGCTCCATCCAAGCCACTAATGCGATCAAAATGAGGATCCAACTATATGTGAAGGGTCTTTCTCCTTCTTATACTGATATTACATCCTCCGCTAACTAGTTCATAAGAAAAATGGAACAATTCATTTGTATGCCTTGTGCACACAACTCAACACATGCAACCACCTTTGAATTGCATTGAACCAGGTGGTTCTTCCTAACCACTTTACTGGCCAAAATCATTGTGCTAATACATACCACATGGTCATTGATACTATCAATGTGGTATTCCCTCCCGTCATGCTCTAGAGCTTAGTGCTTCTTCTGTGTCATCGCAAACTTCTTGTCATTATCTTTGCCATGAAATATTGTGAGGGGTCTAGCCCATCCTTGGGCAGCCTCGTTATCTCTAAGATCAACCCCATAGTGACTTCAACCGGCTGATCTAACTACAGAAACCCACCATGGAAGCATGCCAGAAGCTGCTTCACACATGCATTTACTTCAGTCGGCCTCCAAAAATGCAGCATGTTGATCAAACCAAGTAATCTAGATCTAGCCATCCCACTGGACCAGTCCTTCGAGATGCATTCTATTGGCCCACCTATGACCACTACCATTGGAACATATGGTTCATGGGAAACTTCCTCTAGCGCAAGCAAGTTGTGGTCTTCATATTTCATCTGCATCAATGCAGGCACAATATCAAAAGTGCATACCATCCCCTGTAGTATTGTCGACATCCTTATCTGATACTTCTGGTTTTTTGTGGGCTTCTTAGACTTCACACTTGGTCGAAAAGGATGTATATATCTAGGGATGTCCTTGACGGACACCCCTACTTGAGCTACAGACTCCACAACTCCCAAGATTGATGGCCGCATTTGTGTAGTTTCTTCTCCTTGCGCCCCTGCAAATGTCCTGGCATGTCTTTTCTAGGGTGCCCGGGAGCTAGGATTCTACCCCTTTCTCTTCCCCTTCAGCACCGATGATGATCCAAATTCCATACTAGCTAATTATTTTACAATTGTTACTGGTCTGATTGATGAATCTTGCTCACCCAAAATATGTATAGTGTATGGGTTACTCTGCATGCTGCACCAATTCCCTGTGAGTCTCAATAGCCATTCAACCTTTCTGGACATAGAAACTTACTCAATCCACTCAAACTCACTTGGAAACTAACTTTATAACTTTGCAATTCTTGCAATAAAATCAACTTTGCATAATGGTGTCTTATGATCGCGTCGACATCCCCTTTTATAGCACCAAATCAAATCATAGTCATCATTACTAAATCAACGCAATCATCATTACCAAATCATGCATTAACTACTCGAATCCACCCTCAATTATTCCAACCCAATGGTTGAATCCGCTATCATTATGCATCACTTCCAAAATCACCTTCGGTTAACTACTTTTAACTATCTTGATTTATTACTGATTTGACTTCTATGTGCATCGTTGTGGCTATCGCAACATGATCTCCTAACTACGCTACTAGCTCCTACTCTTATGCATCCACCTCCTCTAGGTGAGCCTTCCATTCAGCCATCATCCTATATATCTTTTTCTTTTCATTGTGCAATTCCTTAAGCATTGTGTAGTTTTGGTCCCATCCTATACGGCTCCATCCTTCTACCATTCACTAGCTTTGGCAACATCGCTTCATCTAACTCCCGCAGTTCAACTGCACCTCCTGAAGTAATGAAATTAACAATATATGGACATATCCAATGCATATGTAACTTACCATGATGCTTCATGAAATTTCTGTCATACAACAACACTAAATATCCATACAAAAACTTTTTATTCTTTATGTGGCGATTATGCTAGGCCTTATGTCGATCCTTCTCAACGCCCAGGTGGAATCTTGCAATAAAGCGGTCCTCGTTGAGTTGCAAAAAATTCTCCATACTCTTAGCTAGCACTTATTCATCTCACATACATGTTGCTTCCGTAATTCCATACTCGAGACAATATACTCCATAGGCATGACTGTCTCTTTCCCATATCACAATTAGAACAATGTTTTCCCTGTCAATATCTTTAAAGTGGTGTGATATGCCCATAAAATTGCTAGAATATTCAGGTCCCAGTCATCGTGACTTGCATTACATACCTTTGTAATCACATGATCTAATATTTTCTTGAGTGCCTCAACCATCCCATTCACCTGTGGATGATACAGGGTACTTTTATTATGTTGTGTTCATAGCTCTTCTATAAGCGTACTTACCGTGTGATTGATGAAGTGACTCCCTTGCTCACTCATCAATATCCTTGGACATCCAAACTGCTTCATAATGTTTTCAAATAATAACCTTGCTTCTATCGTAGAGGTACCATCCATGACTGGTGCATCCACCCCCCATTTTGTTGAATAGTCTATCACTGGCATGATGTACCACACACTAGTTCTCTTCCTAGGTGGGTTGATGTGTCCCACAAAATCCACAACCCATTTATCAAATGGCTGAAATGTCACCTGAGGTACTAGTGGCATCTCATCTCTCCTTGATGTTTATCTAGTTTGTTGATGTACATCACAACTCTGTGCATAGTCCATCCCATCATTATGCAGAGTGGGAGACCAGAGTCCTGTGTGAAGTACCTTCCTTGTAGTAGCTCATCCTCCATAGTGTCCACCAACAACTCCCGCATGGGCCTCTTCTAAAATATGCCCTTGTTCATGCTGTAGGACACATCGCTGCAAAATATCATCTGGTCCTAGTTTATATAGATTTTCAGTGATCAACTTGAAATCCGAGGCCTTCACCACCAATTGTTTCTTCTGACTCTTTGTGAAATCCTCCGGTGCACTTCCCATCTCCAAAAACTGAATTATTTGATCATAATAATCATCTTCCATGTTGACTCTAAACAACTGTGCATCTGGTAGTCCATCTTCAATATTTGTCAGCTCTTCGCCTGTCTCAATTAAGGATAAATCATCAGGGCCCGCATTTAAGCAACCTAAATTAACAATTATATCAAAGTCAAATTGTTGAAAGAGAAGTATCCAATGACATATCTCATCCCCCCCCCAACACAGGATTATTTACTAGGTACTTCAAAGAAGAATCATCTGTAAAAATCTTAAAATGACCTCCTAATAGATAATGCTTGAATTTTTGTAGCACATATACCATCTCCAGACCTTCTCTCTTTGTGGTTGTATAGTTCTTATATGTATATGGCAACTTCGAACTAGATAAATCAATTGGGTGATCTAGATTTCCTTCTCTTGGTTGTGCAAGCACCACTCCTAGCACAACAGATGATGCATCCACATGAATATGAAACTACTTGTCCCAATTCGGAAAAACAAGTATCGATGCAGAATCCATCTTTGATTTCAGTGTGTCAAAAATCCCTTGACATTCTTGACTCCATACAAATGTTGCATCCTTCTTCAACAACTTTTCCATTGGTGCTGTGATCACAGTGTATTCACGTATGAACTTGTGATAATACCGTGTGTGCACCAACGACGCTATGAAAATATTCACATTTGTAGGAAATGGCAAGCTGAAGATCAATGTAATCTTCACAGGGTCGACTAACAGTCCTTATTTACACATGATGTGATCCAACAACATCTCGAAAGGTGCACACAAAATACACTTTTATGAATTGATTGCTATCTGATGCTGTTGACATCTCTCTAGCATTAGTCGTAGGTTTTCCAAGTGGTCTCTGATCAATTTATAAACTATCCAGTCATTCATATAAACTTGCAAAAACTTCTGAATGAAATCTTTGAATGCAGCGACAACAACCTGGGAGAATATCATAGGTGCATTCTTCAGTCCAAAAGGAATCACAGTATATTGAAAATATCCCCATTTAGTAACAAATGTGATTTTGTGTCGATCTGGTGATAGATAGAAAATCTGTCTATGAATGAATACATCTCCTGACTGCCTACTCCTTCCAGAACTTCATCAATAAATGGTGTTGAAAATGGATCATGCATACATGCATCATTCAATTTTCTCAAGTCGACACAGATCCTCACCTCACCTATTTTCTTGTCTTGGATAACCATCAGACTAATCCATTCTGATTCTTCAACTGGTTCAATTATTATGACATCCAACATCCGATCAAGCTCTTCTTTTACCCTTTCCTTATATCATGGATTCAGACAATACGGGCGCTTCCTTACGAGTTTTGCACCAATTTTCAATGGGATCTTCATTTCTCCTAAATCACTCAGTATCCCCTTCATCTCAGAAAACTTCATAGGAAACAAATATTGGAATGGATGCAACAAGTTTGTAATATTTGCCATCGTTTCTTCATCCCAATAGTTTCAAATGCTTGCAAACTTTGGGTTGTATTCTGTCCAATTGTTAACCTTCCTTATCTTCAGTGTCCAATTCATGGGATCCATCGGCACATTCGGTGCTGCGACATCTTGAGTTCCTTCCATTTTGAGAATGTTGATATTACATAGATCATCATCATCTATCTCTCCTAACACATTCCATCATCGATTGCATGTGACAATGCGCATGTGGATCCATTGGATATGCGACCGACAGCACCTTCAGGACAACATCACGGATAAGCTAGAGCCCATTATGAACATCTAGATTGGTATTCGTGAAACTGAAGGTGTGATTAAATAAAATTGTTAGTTCCTCCCAGGTAGTGATCTCTCTACGCAACTCAGTGGATACATACCAAGATCATGACATTTCATCCAATGTGTGGATAAAAGCATGAACCCACTCATCCTTTGGTCATGATTCACACAAAGTATGATACTCAATCAAATGATCACCAGGACTATTGCTTTCATCATACCCCCCAACATGGTACACTTTGGCATCTCTGAAGTGAACCATCATCAATATTCAACACTATGACCATCCAATGATTGACTTCTGATGGGTCGCCCACCAACATGTTGTGGTAGCCTTCAATGCTTCCTCCAATGCTAGAAACGGATGTGGTTATGACACCTTATCTTTGAATTCGAGAAGAAAATCAGATAGATCAGGAAGTCCTTCATAAATTGGAAATTTAATGGTTTCGATTGTAATGTGACATAGTGACTGCATAATCAACCCACACTTTCGTAGAAACACTTCATGTAAGTAGTTCCACTAGTTCTCTAAAGCATCATTAGAGTTAGAGGACACAGAGCTAGTGCTGTGCCAACCAATTTCCCCATCAAAAGTTAGATGTATATAATATTTTTGTATATTATAAGCATGATCCCATCCCTTGACAACTTCATCTTTCATCGCCTCATCATATCTTCTCCCTTCATTTAGATCCATTGGAGCAATGAATCTGATATCTTGATTCTCAAATCTCATCATACATTTATTAAAATTGATTACTACCATACTATCGTTGTCCCATCAGATCCCCAGGAGCACAAGATAGGAGAATCCAACATCAACAACATCAATTATTTCAAAATCAGCATAGGTCTTCAGACCTTCCACTTCCACAACAAGGTGTGGAACTCTTCCAATTAGCATTACTCTAGCCTGGTTGGCCAGTTGCAGCTATACATGAGACTAGCTCAGCATTGGGATCCCCATATTTTTTATTCCTTGTCAGTATATTAACATCTGATTTGAAATCTAGGATGACTGAATCTACCTCATAGTCCCTGGTCTTAATGTTCATATACATTTCCTTCCCCGTATTTTTTCTTATGGATATAATTCACTACGAAATCCTTTTTTCCATTGGTCGGTCAATGTAATAGATTCTAAATCTCAGAAAGAGAATTGGAATCTCTCACTAGTGACAAGAAATCTTGAAAAAATATTGCAAGGTGCCATGCTGTCCCTGCCTCCAAAATAGAATCAAAAGTAGTAGGAATTTCGTACACAAGTAACTTACCATATTTTCTACACATCTCATCTCGTGCTTCAAAGAATATGTCTTTCTCCACATTGATATGAAATTGGAATTTCTTCTTTCCAGCTAATCAAGCTTTTGGAACTGGACTATCTTCTCCAGTTATTGCACCTCCACGAGTGATGAAAACGACGTCAAAATACTACATTATGGGCTTCACCGAGATCATTGTAACCATTAGTCCTTGATTCTAGTTAAATGGTGCATTCATAGGTTGACCCATGTTCTGATTTGTATTCTGGTTTTGAATCAGAATTTGGTTCTACACTTGATTCTGTAACAAAGGCTGATTATGTACTTGATTTTGGTTCTACAACTGATTCTAGTTCTGTAGTTGATTATGATTTTGTAACCGTGGTATATTTTCGTCCTACCATATCCCGATCAACTATGGACAGTTCTCAGTAGTGTGATCAATCACAGTACAATATGTGCATGTACATTGGAACTGTGGGAAATCTCTCTGATAATGCTTGAGAAGGCCACAATTGTAGCATTGGATAGGTCCACAACCTCATCCGCCTCCTCAACCAAAGCCTCCTCCTCCTCCTTAGAATCCTCCATAGAATCCTTCTTGTTTTTGGTACTGCAGTTGAGAAAATTCTTGTTGTGGGGGATTCGGGTGCTCCTGAACATACTACGGTGACTGAACATATTGTGTCTGCTGTAGTGCCATCAGCATCTAATTATACTACATAGGTGCCACAAACTATTGTTGCAGTATAAGCTGCATCTACGGTTGTGGTACATACTTTGGTTGAGGTGGTGGTTGCACCCCCTGTGGCTGCGGCGGCTATACCACCCTGTGATCCTATCCCTTAACATAATATGAGTCGTATTTCATTTCCCGAAGTAGGTCATATGTGCTACAATCTTTATCTTCATGTCTCACAGATCGAAAAAGTGAGTAGTATAGGTTTTTCTGCTTTGTCACCATCTTTTGCATGTATCCACTTTCTTTATTATAGTAATCCCCATCAATATTGGTGAATGGAGTATACATGCAACTAGAACTTGCTACATGGCCTTTTCTAATGAGTTTTGTAAGGAAGGACATAACATAGAATAATGCCATTATTGGGATTTTATCCCTTAATAATGCCAAATATATAACCATTGAATATGACTACGGTAGTTATATAGGAGGTATACCTAAAAGACATGGGAGCAACATAGATCTTGTTTATAGGGGGGGTTTTACAGATATTATTTGTTTTTAACATATTGGGTAGTTAAAAACCTCTACATCTATTAGCATGAGAAATTAAATTTATTTTTTAATCTCATATTACTTCCCATACCATAAATTTGATTTTGTTTCTTACTTGGGAGAAGAGGTAGTCAAAGTAGAGCCTTAGCCATTTCTTAACCCTAATTGGGCTAGCTGAATAATGTTTTAAGGTACCAAAGCTTGCACTAATATGTAAGAGAGAGGGTCCTAAAATATACCCAATCATATTTGACTATGATGTAATAGACTTGTTTTAGGTGGTTTACTTAGTTTCTTCTATTTGACTCTTCTTACTTCTATACATTTCATAAGAGTATGCCCCCTGCATTATTTTTAAAGTTTATTACTTAATCTGATAAGGACTTCTAAAAACAACTTTCATAGAGACACATTTAGCGATCCCTTTAAATATTATAGCCAACAAAAATCCCTTTAATAGCCACACAATCCATTTAAATATAAAAGTCCCTTTAAATATAAAAATCAATATGGTTATATTATGCTTTAAATATTGAGTATTGTTAAAATTTATTTAACTATAATTAATTTCATTGGTATTAAAATTTATTTAGATATAATTGAAACCTTTATATACCATTGATTTATAATCATTTCTTAAATTAGAATTGGGGTTTATTTTCATAGTTATTCATCCAAGTTAAAAACAAAACCATGGTTTTCAGTTTTAAATGCACCTTTCCAAGCAGTGTGTACCTCCAAAATGCATACTAATTTGCCAGGTGTGAGTACGTCCTAAATGCATACTAATTTGCCATATGTGAGAGGAAGTGATGTTTTAATTTTGGTAAAAAATTAATGATGTATTTTTTATGTTTAGCTATTTCTATAAGTCGCTGTTAATTTTTTCTTAATTTTTCTAGAGGTTGAACTTTAATGAAAGTGGTTTCTAAACCCAAATTTTAATTGCAAGTAATATGGATATGGTTGGTGTATATTGCATAATGTTAGAGGGCGTCATTTATGATTTGTGTTATATTTGGTAAATATTTTTATTAGATTTTTTTTATTATATAATAAAAAATAATCTTTTATTGCTTAAATTTTTTAATAAAAAATTATTCATGAAAAAATTTTACACTAAATTTTTTTTAATAAAACTTTATATGTTTTGAAAAATAAAAACCTATTAATGAAAAAGTTTTACATTAACTTTTTTTAAATAAACCTTTATATGTTTTGAAAAATAAAATCCCAAAACGTAAAAAAACAAAAATTTGTCTCAATTTCCAACGCAAGGAGAAACGAAATTCCAACCCTGATCATCATCATGCCCTATTCCTATACCATTTGCAAGTCATGTCAAGGTCCAAACCACAAGCCAAATTAGGTTTTTCTTATTTTCGACAACTTGTCTAGACAACATTCGATATCAGGTTGGTCGGCTCAACATGTTCGATAAGAACAACTCTTGGATCAATACGACAATGTGCTTCCACCCACAAATTGGAAGTGATACCATGCATCCTCTTGAGCTTGTTGATGTTCATATTTGACCAACAGGTAAATCTTCTATCCACAGCCCCCTCAAAGTGAAGTAGGGTTTCTTGTCCAAGCCTGCTATTAATATTCAAAGAATGTGGTAAAGGCATGGGCATGGGTAGGGACATGAAGGGATAGAGACAATGCACGCATCCATCCCAATGCTTATGGATAGATACGATCTTTCAAGGGAAACTATCAATCCAAAAGTGATAAATCATTAAGGGGCAGCATTGGTGAATCATACTAATATGACAGGTCAAGGCATTGAAGATAACCTAGACAAAGCGACAAGGGAACAGATTCCAACAGAGAAGAGAGGCGATCGGATCATGGAGGCTGAACATGGATATGGAAGTTTGATGCTCCTTTTTATTAGCCACTCCTAACATATTATTCCATTCCATATCCAATTGGAGCTCAAACAGAATATTTTGGGTGCAGATAAATAAAGTTCTATCCAAGCAAGTTCACCAAGTAAAACCCCACAATTTATACTATATGCATTATTGTGTTGAGAATATGAAAAAAGGTTTTGGCCATTTGCCACATATTTGATGGATCTGCAGAGAGATTATTTTATGAGAAAATTCATAGTAAAGGTTTGAGCATGAACCTCATACATACAATTAAATATTGAAAATCATAGTTAGAAGCATATATTTAAAATTCGTGGCTGATCTTTATTGAAAATGAACTCAAAGGGAGTTTCTGCATTGCAAGCATCTGTGTTTTTTTTAAGGAAGATCAATGTACATTGGGTATGGTCAATGTATGATTGTATCACTATTGATACAATCAATATGTCATCACATGATTTGAATTAGTAATAGAGAGGAAACTAGTACTCCAGCTAGAGGTGAAACTAGTACTCCAGCTAGCTAGAGGCATCGTGGGTACTAAAAGGGTGCATACCATTGAGCAAAAGAGGGTGCAAACCATTGGGAAAGAAGATTGAAATTACAACATTGTTTTATTGTTGTTATCTGCTTGCAAAGGGACACAAACAGAGTTGGGTGTACTCATTTCAAAGCCATACATTACCATCTCACTCTCAAAGTCAAATAATGACCACTAAAGGAGACTATTTACTGACTGAAGCTGCTATAGATTTTTCCCTTGTATAGGTTAGATGTTTAATATCCCTTGCACATGTCAGATGTTTATGTAATATTCAGATCTGGTTTCCGGAGTATTGAACTCTATTTTAAGTATGGTATTTAAATATTTTTCTCATATAAATTTGTCGTATTTATCTTTTGAATCAATACCAAATATTTCTATTATGAGCATATTATATTGTAAGGGCCCATTGTAATAAGCCTAAAATCAAACCTTGTATATCCAGAAACCTACATCCATTTTTCAACAGTGCTCACAAGTGTTTGTCGATCCTAAGATTTGATACACTCGATGTTTGTACTTCATGTAGTCAATGTGATTAGGTGGCAACGCTATTAATCAATCCAAGTATGCATAAAGAGTCGATGTCGATTCTCATTATGCTACTCCTTGTAGTCGATCCTAGAGTTGATATAGGAGTCGATGCCTTCTTATGGAAGGAAATATTCATTAGAATATTTTTATTGAGGGCGATTCTTACAAACCTTGGTGCCATGAGTTTTATCTCTGGGTGCCTATTTCAAATGGGGAGCTTGCCTTTATACATATTATTTATACTGGTAACTTTCCTTACCATTTTTTATTGTTCGATCTCTTTCCTTATATATTACTTTCTTTGAGAAGGAGATAATCAGTCAGTTAATATGGGTCCCATTTTGCCTTGTTTCCTGGTTTTGCTTTCAAATGACATTCCTTGATGGGTAGATTCACAAGGTAGGGCAGCCAAGATCCAGTTGGTTCATGATAGAAAGGAAGTTATGGTACGAGGAATAGCCAGTCTCTTTACCAAGATGGTGCTAGTAGATTGATTGCTCGGAGTGAACCATTAAACTAAAGGAATTGAGGAGTACAATTAGAGGCCGGGTAGTACAGATGTTGAGGGAACTCATTGGGGCATGGTACATTACATGGAAGGAGTGAAAGAAACCTCCAATTAAATAGAATTAGAATATAGATTTGATATGCATGGCTTACACCCAACTAGCAATGGGCTAGTAGTTTATAATAATTGGCTAGGCAATCTATGCCATACCAATTGGCTTTACCCAGTATACCATACTACTAGAAGACCAACCATTACAACAAGTCTACCATACACATAGGATTACTACCTGCCCCATAGTATTTACCTAGTCCTACATCCCACCTCTCCACTAGACATTACTACTTACTTGATTCATTGTTCATTTAACCTAGTCCACACGATAAAACAAAAAATATAAAAAAAAAACCATTTTTTTTATATAATAAAATAATTAAAAGAAAAGAAAAACAAAACAAATCTATATAACTTATATAAGCAAATAATAAAAATAAAACAAAACCAAACAAATCAACATAATTTATGATATATATATATATATATATATATATTTATATATAAACAAAAAAAACTATTTTCCAAATAAAATAAAATAAATAAATAAAATATATATGAAGAAACATAAAAAGATATATTTTCATGGGAAGCTCAACCCAACCTCTACATCAACGAATTTCATGGCCGATGGCCGATTTTCCTTAACCACCATCCGACAATTCTGATTACTGCTCAACCTACTAGTTCTTGTCAAATAGCCTAACCGTTGGTGCCAAACATTGGAGGGTTTGGTGGGTTATGAATATGGATATTGGTCATACCCGTTGAGGAGGTTGGGATCGATATTAACCACTATTGAGAGTTTACAATTTCTCTATTTAATTGCCATAGCTGCCATGGATAAAGCAGCATTGGAGAGAACTTGGAGACTTTTGAAGAGGTGAGCCATGAATTCTACACCTCTGGCATCAACACCACCTTCTTTGCTTACAAAATCCCTGTTAAGTTTATCAATTTACTATCAATTGATAAATTTTTAGTGAATTTTGGATAAAAACCCATGTGTTGTGCAGTCATAGCTGCACCAATGTTTTTCCATGTTGCTTCTTTTGCACTAGCCCTCTTGTGGATTATGCCCGCAACCTGTCTATATTGAACGATACCCTGTAGGTTCCCATTATATCAGATAACTATAACCCAAGAGAATTTTCTACATGCCAGTTTTGTTAGCGTTTTCTATGTCGAATACCCTTTGCATGTGCCAGGTCTTAATGTTTCAGTGAAAATCTTTCCTAATGTGGGATTTTAGCTAATCCTCTACCTCAAACATTGGAGCTGTTTCTTCATTTTCCACAATCTGTTGATGATGATCATTGCCTCATTTCAGCATTTATTTTAGCCCTTGTTTCAATTTTTTAGCTTACAATAGTGTGGAATGCCTTCGGGCATGGCAGTTTTTTGTCTTTTATTTTGTTCACGACCTTGAAAATGTTGTTTTTCTAACCCTCACCGGTCGATGCCAGTGAGTTAAATCAATAAGAGAATTGTTCTGCTGTCATGATAGGATGGTAATTAGCTAGATTTCGCCTTCATTTATGTTGCAGTTGAAAATGGTTGGTATACACTCTGTTGCTGGTTTGATTATTAAGAATTTTAGTTTCTCTAATAGATTTTTTTTTGAATGAATTATTACGAGGTTAATAAATTTATCTTGTTTCGACTGAAAGCTTTTGTAAATTTTCTATGAATAAAATTCTTTTGTGGTTGTGATGATTATTTTTTCCTTATTCTATTGTGGGTGTGGGTATGGTGGGGTGAGATTTTGGGTTGGAACAATCTTTTGGTAGGCCAGTCTTTGCTCTTCAATACACCTAAATCAAACCTTTCAATAAACTGTTTGTGAGTAGCTATCACCGATTTCATCCATTTTGTAGTTTGAAAAAAAAATACATATATTCTTCATGTTCATACAATTTAGAAAAACATACATACCCACAGCTGAAGATTAGCATGTATTTGTAACTAGTGTATTGTAGTCTTTTCCTTTCCTTGTCACTTAATGATATGGATAGGGCCAAAGTTCCATTATTCATTGTACCACCTACCCTGCACTATGGTTTCCTTGAAAAAAACAATTGCTTCTGCTTCTTTTGATGCTTTCTAACTAATGATCTGTAATTGCTCTTCTAAATGACTATTATGCTTTCTTGTTTGGTATAATTATTGTCATTGGATCCTGGAAAATTATTTCCAAATTAAGTATTTATTTGAATTTCCCTGAGCCTTTTTAAAATGGCCTCCACAAATTTTGATCAATTTTGAGAGAAATAAGTATTTTCTCAGTAGGGACATTTCTTTTAGTTAGATTCACTCTTTCTATGGTGTTAACTAATCTCTTGAATTCTTTGTCCAATTTTTACTGGGTTTTCTTCATGTACATACCTGGATGGATGCCCATATCTCTTTGTATGTGCACTAAGAATATGTGAAGCAACATGGAGTAATTTGTCCATAAATTAATCTATATAGTCAATCTTATTACTCTAATGGAATTCTTTAAATTTGACCTGCGTTGTCCAACATGAAGTTGTATGGTTCCATAAATTTTCCTGTGCAGTCAATCTGATTGCTTCAATGAAAGTCTCTCAATTTGATAAGTGTTGCCCATATGCTATTATCATCATGGTGTAGTGGGTATCCATGGTTTAAAATTGGTAAACTTGTGTGGTAAACTAGGAGCTGGGTTCAGTTTAACAACTTGTGTTTGTTTGGTTTTGTTTCCATTTTAGAAAAATAGTTTCAACAATTCCTAAAGGTTATAATGGAAGTTTAATGACTGGGGTGAAGTTACATTATTCCTCATGCCAGCTCGCCGATCCTTTGGTTTTCCATGCCAAGCACTGACTTCTGTTTCTTTAAGTGCTTTCATATAATGACCCAGCTATTCTTTTCCATCAGCCTCACTTGATGTTCTATTATTTCACTTTATTGGGCTGATCATTTGGGATAGTTCCTTGCACACCACTGGGCCTTGTTACTTTGGTTGTTCCTGAACCTTAATAAAATTAGAGAAATATACTATCAATTATTCTCTTCGGTCCCTTGGAGTCCTTTGACTCTAAAATATGATCTTAAATATGATGTTGAGTCCAACCAATTCTTTGGAAGCGTCTTCCCTAGCCTTTTGGCTTCAAACGCCATTTATATTGTTGATTTAGTTTCCAAATCCATATTATATTCTAATGGTGTGTAGAGAATTTCATGTTGAATCAACTGGTCCATCATTATTATTGCTTGGATCTCTTGGAGCTAGAACCTTCTCTATTAATGCATCAAGCCGGTATCAAGATGTTGATGTATTTGTAACTTCGGAATGTATTCATCTATGTATCTTATGTATTGTAACTCGATAATTATTCTGGGATGTATCTATAATGTAATTGAGTCATGTTGTCATGCCCCGATGTTCCGATCAGGAGAATCAATAATGTAAACAAGTCATGTTAATTCATAGTGGGTAACCCTTCGATTGCCTAAGGGTTAAAGTCCCCGCAGTTCTAGGGAACTAGGGTTAGTAGAGGTCGGCCCTAGTAGGGTTTTAGTCATGTTGGGATTAGTATAAATAGAGAATTGGAGTCTCTATTTATCACACAACTCATCCACACTCAAGTGTAGTGCATAGTTGAGGAAGGAGAAGACACTGGGGCTAGACAAGAGGGTGTGTGCAAGAAGTTGAGGGACCCTTTAGATGCAATGGTGGAGTGAAGTCATTCACTCTTGATCCAAAAAAAGGAAATCAACCCAAGCAACACCGAACCTTCCAATCCTAGTCCCAAGGATGGAAATAGTCATGCCAACTAGGCTAGTAAACAAAATTGCGCCTCCGTTTTAGTCAAGCTAATCGTGTGCGCAATTTCCTTTACTAAAATGAAGGCACGATTGTTAAAGCGTATTTTTTATTTTAAACCGACTGAGGCCGTCTTTTTCTCATTTTCGACGCGGCTATTAGATGAATGAATACGAAACCTTGACTGTGCATACATGATTTTGGGTGTGCTTGGGCCCTCCATCTCCACCTTTGGATTAACCTTCCCTTTGTGAAGTATTTTCTTCAATTTTTTTCATGTTTTTTTCATTTTCTTCATCAATTTATTTGCCTTAGATTGAAAAAATAAACCATATTAAGTTAAATTATGGCCAATTGAAACAAAAACCCAATGGAATTGCCCAATTGAAACAAAAACCTGATGTAATTGGCCAATGGAAACAAGAACCCCAATGTAATTGGCCAATTGAAACCAATTCCTCAATATAATGATAAAAATGAAATAATTTTGATTATTTAACAAAATTTCCATGCCCAATGGAAACCAAAACCCCAATTAAGTCAAAAAACAAATGAATATATTGGGATTTTTTCTTTGTCATGTTTTTTTTTTGACATTTTGTACACTCTAATGTTGAGTCTTTAAGTTGTGTATTTTATATAGTTGGTTGTGATAGGATCCAAACCCTCCCATTGTATCTATGATAACAATTATTGATGTAGGAATTGACAAGTGGCCTCATCTAAAGGAATTACCCTGCCTTTCTCATAGAAATATAGTCACCCTCATTAACAATAGCTACCATAACCATTGAATATCACCCTCATCAAAATGATAATAATCTTCATTATTAATAAATGGCTTAGAAATTTATTACCAACTTCATTCAACAATAGCCCCTCTCATTAACAATAAATAGCTTATGAATAGACTAACACTCTAACAACGTGATCCATAACTAGAATAGAGACTAACTACTAGTCTCATCCATATTACAATTCCCATCATTAACAATAATTAAAACATGAAATAAGGATCCTCACAAGGATCCTTGTGAATCCATACCAAAATCCACAAATAAACACCTTATAATTTCGATGAAACTTCTCGAAGTTTCACTTCCAAGAACATCAATAAACACCTTATAGTTTTGATGAAACTTCCCAATCCAAGTGTCAAAATAAGGTTCAGCTTCCCATGCTTTTAACAAATATTTTGTCTTGAACGAAGGGTACTTTTTGGTTAAGGTCAAGACAACAAAGTTCAACAATAGACTCTATGAATGTGAAGATACATAGGTAGGTTGATGTATTTGATTAAACATGCCAATCACATACTAGATCATACATGATATTTAATCCAGTGGAACCCTTGCAACCATAGAATCCATAAAGTTCTGCTAAATAGCCTTTGGAGTCCAAAAAACATCACACTAGAACAAATAATTACATATCTAACAAAATCGTTGCCTATACTGGTATTTTATTCATCAACAACACATTATGCTGTCTATTCTTTACTGTAAAATTCAAGATCAATCTTTAAATTTACATGATAGATTTAGTTTATATGCCAAGAGTTATACAATTTTCAGTTCTTAGATATGTCATTATATCATGTGTTTATATTTCTAATGATATTTTATTTGTATTTATGATTGTAGTGGCTATTATGGATCGTAACAATGCAGAGATACTGAGGTTCATTGGCCATTTGAGAGAGATTGGTTCAGCTTGGAGGGGTGGAGATGAGCTTCGCCATTCCCTGTCAGATTCATTGTTATCTATTATTGATACGATCACAAGATCGAATGATGCGTTGTATAGCATCGCATCTTACATGGAGAGAAAAAGGAAACAATATGCTGATGGCTTGAGTTACAATGAGGTAAAAAAGATGAAAATAACAAAACAAGCCATCTATTCATTGTTTAGACTGCCTGGGACGGATGACATCCCGGAGATCAGTAGGCCACATATTTCTATTGAGTGGTGCACTTTTCCACCCATCAGAGAGAACTGGATGGATAGGTGGTACACGGTTTTTGACGTTCCCCCTCACAACAATAGGGAAGTACTGATGTACTTCCTTCGAAAATTGTATGTAGAGTTTGTGATGGGGAAACATGTCAACTATTTTGACATGTTGGGCTTCCAGGGAGTTGGTATGGGAATGCCCCAACATCGACCCCATGCTAGGCATAGAGATTCCAATCCACAGATACCTGCACCCTGTGCCCAGCTACCAAGGGCAGACATCCCTCCTGCACATGACATGGTTTCCTAGACACAGGATGCATTTTTTACTCTAGCTGAGATAGTCTCTCGACACATGACCACTATTGACCAGAGAGCGCCCGCTTCCTCTGCTGTTGTACAACCACCAACTTTTGATGGTGGAGGGACATCTGTTGGTGGGGATAGACCGACATCCCATGTGCCTCAGAGCGAGCTGCACGTCTGCACATCGTGTGGGGGACCCTGTTATGGTCCTGGACCAAGACATGGTACCAGTACGATGACTGGTGGTCAGGTAAGTACTTTGTTTTAAAACTGTGTTATTGAACTCAATTTTTAATTGTTCCATACTATATCTAACATATTAAAATATTCGTAATATATATGCAATATTTACTCTTGCAGGAGTTTGATGCCTCTCATGGGGGTGGTACTGCACCCAGTGTGGTTGTACCCGAGACCCAGAGAACCATAGTTGAGGTAATATTTAAACACTTGTCATTTTGTTATTACATGTATAATTTTGTTAATGCATGTGTTAGTCTTGATTAATTTATTAAAATGTCTAATATTTACAATTTTTGAAGTTGCAGGAAGCCCACATGGAACATGATGCTGAAGACATTGATATCAATGACATAGTCCAAGGTGGAATTTACGACTACTTAAAGAATGTAAGTACATGGGTTATGATTGAATCTTGTTTGAATTATTTAAATTTCTTACTATACACTCCTTTATAGAGATCGCTAATGTAAATATAATTTTTAAACTTGCAGATGCTAGACACATCTGAAGAGGAGCACCAAATTGATGGAAGCGGTCACTCCCATGGTGGAGATATGTCCCAGGAAGGGGTAAGTATATTACAACATCTTATTTTTTTAGTACATATTATTCCATCCATTCAAATCCATGTCTAACTATGGTAACACTTTATGAATGCAGACGTCATCACAGATCCCTGCACCACCTCTTTGGTATGGATCTCCCCGTAGTCCAAACATAGATAAGGGGGTTGTTTACACCAGACGAGGTCCCTCTTCCTTGAACAGAGTGGCTGTGCATGAGGATCAACCTACTCATCCCATGGTAATGTACACACTTCCAATGGCAGTTGTTGGTTAGCTATGTATTCACTTCACAAGTGGTTTTTCTTAATGTTATTTTCGCATGTTTACAGCATCGGGATGTAGAGTCATCCATGCCAGACCTTAGTGGGATTCTTGATGCTGCTGTCAATGCTGCATCTACAATAGGGATAAGTCACAGTGAGGTACATCTACTTGAATATTTGTAATCGTACATTTAATTTGTATTGTTTCTGGACATGCACAATGTCTAACTATTTAATCATTTGGTGAATGTAGCCATGCCCTGGTCCATTAGTGCACACGACTGAGGTTGATGTTCAACCTACGGCTTCTCTTACGACTGAAGAGCACCAGCCTCATCTCCTAGAAATGGTTTTTTCGGTGAAATGTTCATTTTTTACATAATTGATTAATACTTTCTCATTCATGTACATGTTGATAATTCTTGAGATAATTGACATAATTTTCTTTATTCGTAGAGAAGAATGGCAATGAGGCTCCCTGCAAGGTCGAGTACAATAGAGGCACCTACACCCTCGACACCACAGGAACCTATACCCCCGACGGATGCAATGAGTCTTTGTTTTATTTACAATTGAGTCATATTTTAAATTTTCAAACTTTGTATTTGATGGATAGTACTAGCTCAGTTACCTAATCAAGAAATATTGTCATTGATTTGCATTTGCCAGAGATGCACAGTGGTCGTAGACGGAGCCAAAGAGCATCAGGGTTTGGGAAAAACAAGAGAAAGTTAGAATTTTGATGTGTTAGTCCAGGACAAATATGTATTTTATGTACAGACCAGAGTTAGAGTATAGGGGCGCAGTCTAGGACATATGTACTTTTGTTTGCACATGTACATCAAATATGTTTTTGATACATGTACATTGATAGGCCATAGATCTAGGCCTTATATTTTTGTATTATAAATTTCATGGTATAAAAAATATTTCATATCAAGGATCTTGAGATATTCATGGTTCAGTCTTTTAAGTGTGATTATACATGTGTGGCAAAGAATGTTTCTATGTGTAATGTTCCCAATTTCTTATAGATTTTACGATTGTATGGAGATATCAGTTATAAATTTGAGAACAATGCACAGTTACAATAAATTATGTAATGATAAAAATGTACATTTTAATTGTTTTTTACCATGATCCAATTGCATATACAATGTTATATTAACAATGTCAAATTGTATTCCAAAATATGGAACATAGGTTTAATACACATTTAAGCACCCGGCACAACCAAGCAACTGATCCAACTTGGTGGAATACAAAAGCACCTTAACCACATAACAACCTAACACATGTTTAAAGGATGAATGAAGTTTACACACTTAAATGATGCACCAGTGTGGTCTACATAAATAAAATTATTTTTTGGCATGATGTCTTTCATCTAACGAGTACATGGGATACACATCAAACCTAAAAGTATCCACGTATTATAAGGTTTATTCAAAATAATGGTTATGACTATATCCTGCACATTATGTATGTCCTACACATTATTTTATCATTTTGTTAATGTACATGGCCTTTGATGAATGGCCTCGAGTAACAACTTCGAAAGAGATGAAGTTATGTGTGATTAATGTACATGGAATTTTCAAAGCATTCGTAGCGTGAAGATATATATATTTTGGCGTAATAGAATGGCCACTTGTTTCTAAACATAAACATGTTCCATTACATGGTTAATGACTTAATGGCATTTTATCCTCCTCCATTTCATCGTACAAATGATCACATCTCTTATATGAGGGGAAGATCTACAATCGCCTTCAATCTGACCTTTATGTGCAAAAATTTCACATTCACTTACTGAGCAAAACCCTAGTTTCCAAAATTGACAAAAAAAAATGATCCCTTGTCCATGGACCCAGAGTAGAGGGCCACTATAGCACTATCACGATGTATTGAATCCAACAGAGCTGATGGTTCGTCGATCCAAGCAACGGTCATGATTTTGTGGCACGTTGAATCCCACCTCCTACAGGCTTTCAGGGACACCTGTTGAATCCCTACCCGTTCCATAGAATGGAAACCGTGTATCAAAAAGAGATTTCATTGGGTCGTACAAGCATGTTTAGGCATGTTTTATGTGGGAACTCTATCCACACCTCCACGGTCGAGCAATATGTGAATTTGACCCCCATGTGCAAACATTTCACGTTCACATACTGAGCAAAACTCTAGTTTCCAAAATTGACCAAAATAATGGTATTTTCTCCATGGAACTAGATTAGAGGGCCACCCTAGCACTATACCGATGTCCCGAAACCAACGGAGCTGACGGTTCATTGATCCGAGCAACGGTCATGATTCTGTGGCACGTTGAATCCCACCTCCTACAGGCTTTCAGGGACACCTGTTGAATCCCTACCCGGGGCATAGAATGGAAACCGTGTATCAAAAAGGGATTTTGATGGGTCGTACAAAACTTTTTAGGGATGTGTTATGTGGGAACTCTAGCCATACCTTCATGGTCAAGCAATATGTAAATTTGACCCCCATGTGCAAAAATTTCATGTTCACATACTAAGCAAAACCCTAGTTTCCAAAATTGACCAAAATAATGGTCTCTTCTCCATGGAACTAGATTAGAGGGCCACCCTACCACTATCCCGATGTCTTGAATCTAATGGATCTGACGGTTCGTCAATACGAGCAACGATCATGATTCTGTGGCACGTTCAATCCCACCTCCTACAGGCTTTCAGGGACACCTGTTGAATCCCTACCTGGGGCATAGAATGGAAACCATGTATAAAAAAGAGATGTTGGTGGGTCCTACAATTTTGTTTGGGCATGTGTTATGTGGGAACGCTAGACACACCTTCACGGTCGAGCAATATGCGAATTTGACCCCTATGTGCAAAAATTTCACGTTCACATACTAAGCAAAACCCTAGTTTCCAAAATTGACAAAAATAATGGTCTCTTCTCCATGGAACCAGATTAGAGGGCCACCCTAGCACTATCTTGATGTCTTGAATCCAACGGAGCTGACGGTTCGTCGATCTGAACAACGGTCATGATTCCATGGCACGTTGAATCCCACCTCCTACAGGCTTTCAGGGACACCTATTGAATCCCTACCCAGGGCATAGAATGGAAACCGTGTATCAAAAAGGGCTACCGGTGGGTCACACAAGTGTGTTTAGGTATGTGTTTTGTGGGAACGCTAGCCATACCTTCACGTTCGAGAAATATGCAAATTTGACCCCCATGTGCAAAAATTTCACGTTCTCATACTGAGCAAAACCCTAGTTTCCAAAATTGACCAAAATAATGGTCTATTCTCCATGGAACCAGATTAGAGGGCCACCCTAGCATTATCCTGATGTCTTGAATCCAACGGAGCTGCCATTTTGTCGATCCGAGCAATGGTCATGATTCTGTGGCACGTTGAATCCCACCTCCTACAGGCTTTCACGGACACCTGTTGAATCCCTACCCGGGTCATAGAATGGAAACAGTGTATCAAAAAGGTCTTCCAGTGGGTTGTACAAGTGTGTTTAGGCATGTGTTATGTGGTAACACTAGCCACACCTTCACGGTCGAGAAATATGCGAATTTGACCCCTATGTGCAAAAATTTCACGTTCACATACTAAGCAAAACCCTAGTTTCAAAAATTGACCAAAATAATGGTCTCCTCTACATGGAACCAGATTAGAGGGCCGCCCCAACACTATCCCGATGTCCTAAATCCAACGGAGATGAAGATTTGTCGATCTGAGCAACGGTCATGATTCTGTGGCACGTTGAATCCCACCACCTACAGGATTTCATAGACACCTGTTGAATCCCTACTCGGGGCATAGAATGGAAACCGTGTATCAAAAAGGGATTTTGGTGGGTTGTACAAGCGTGTTTAGGCATGTGTTATGTGGGAACACTATCCACACCTTCACGGTCGAGCAATATGCGAATTTGACCCCTATGTGCAAAAATTTCACGTTCACATACCGAGCAAAACCCCAGTTTCCGAAATTGAACAAAATAATGGTCTCTTATCCATGGAACTAGATTAGAGGGCCACCCTAGCACTATCCCGATGTCCTGAATCCAATAGAACTGATGGTTCATCAATCCCAGCAACTGTCATCATTATGTGGCACATTGAATCCCACCTCCTACAGGCTTTCGGGGACACCTATTGAATCCCTACCTGGGGCATAGAATACAATATGTGTATAAAAAAGGGCTTCCAGTGGGTCGTATGAGTGTGTTTAGGCATGTGTTATGTGGGAACTCTAGACACACCTTCGCGATCGAGCAATATGCGAATTTGACCTCGATGTGCAAAAAATTCACGTTCACATACTCAGCAAAACCCTAGTTTCTAAAATTGACCAAAATAATGGTCTCTTCTCCATGGAACCAGATTACAGGGCCACCCTAGCACTATCCTGATTTCTTGAATCCAACGGAGCTAATATTTCATCGATCCGAGAAACAGTCATGATTCTATGGCACGTTGAATCCCACCTCCTACGGGCTTTCAGGAACACCTGTTGAATCCCTACCCGGGGCATAGAATGGAAATCGTGTATAAAAAATGGATTTCGATGGGTCATACAAGCATGTTTAGGCATGTGTTATGTGGGAACACTAGCCAGACCTTCACAGTCGAGCAATATGCGAATTTGACCCCTATGTGCAAAAATTTCACGTTCACATACTGAGCGAAAACCTAGTTTCCAAAATTGACCAAAATAATGGTCTCTTCTCCATGGAACTAGATTAGAGGGCCACCCTAGAACTATGCTGATGTCTTGAATCCAATGAAGCTGATGGTTCGTCGATCCGAGCAACGGTGATGCTTCTGTGGCACATTGAATCCCACCTCCTACAGGCTTTCAGGGACACCTGTTGAATCCCTACCCGGGGCTTATAATGGAAACCGTGCATCAAAAAGGACTTTTGGTGCTTCATGGAATCTTGTTTAGGTAGGTTCCATGTGGGAACACTAGACACACCTCCACGGTCGAGTAATATGCGAATTTGACCCCCATGTGCAAAAATTGGACATTCAGTTATTGAGCAAAACCCTAGTTTCCAAAATTGACCAAAATAATGGTCTCTTCTCCATGGAACTAGATTAGAGGGCCACCCTAGCACTATTTTGATGTCCTAAATCCAATGGAGTAGACGGTTTGTCAATCCGAGCAACGGTTATCATTCTGTGGCACGTTGAATCCCACCTCCTACAGCCTTTCACGGACACCTGTTGAATCCCTACCTGGGGCATAGAATGGAAACCATGTATCAAAAAGGGCTTCTGGTGGGTTGTACAAGCGTGTTTAGGCATGTGCTATGTGGGAATGGTAGCCACACCTTCACATTCTAGCAATATGTGAATTTGACCCCCATGTAGAAAAATTTCATGTTCACATACTGAGCAAAACCCTAGTTTCCAAACTTGACCAAAATAATGGTCTCTTCTCCATGGAACCAGATTAGAGGGCCACCCTAGCACTATCTCGATGTCTTGAATCCAATGGAGATGATGGTTCGTCGATCCAAGCAACGGTCATGATTCTGTGGCATGTTGAATCCCACCTCCTATAGGCTTTCAGGGACACTTGTCGAATCCCTACCCGAGGCATAGAATGGAAACCATGTATCAAAAAGGGCTTCCGGTGGGTTGTGCAAATGTGTTTAGGCATGTGTTATGTGGGAACTCTTGAAAAATGCATAGAACTGATTATTACATATTATAATTTAGTATTTAATTACAATAATAAATTGCTTACATTGAACTCTAGCCTTTTTAGAAAATCAAAATGATCCAAATCAACGGATCACATCAAATAAATTAGGTTCATGTAATATTAAATGTGTCCATTAAATCCCAATTATGTTTCCATCATTATTATTCAATATTGCATGACATTCACTCCCATTCTTGATAATCCAGAAAACATTTCAATCATAATCATGTGTCAATAGGAAAAAGCTTTGTTAGGAGGCAATATGGGATGTAAATCACCAAATTTAAACCATAATACAATGTATTGCATTGAAACCAACTAATAAATACACAAGGTATATCACATTTTGATGTTACTTTGCACTTGCATCATAACACTGTACTAGGTATCATATACTTGCAAACACAAATGTCAAGTGGGATTTCAAATGTATGGTGTAAAAGTGTTTACTTGATTGAAACACATTAATATTTTCGATATACAAACATGAATAATGACCATAATTAAACTAAGGACTATGTTAAATGCATTTTCAAATGAAATATATATAATGCTTCATCTATAAGTATGATTTCCTAAGCACAGAAATAACATATGAAAAAACTATTATATTTAAAGGTTTCAATGATCTCAGTACATGCACACTAAAGTCAACTTCATGAATCAACATGATTTGAAGCATAAGTCCACCGGATTTGAAAAAGTTGAGTTCGACATTAGAGTGATTCTGAATTGAGTCATGACAGTAAGATAAGATTAGGGTTAGGATTAGGGTTTCCTAGGTAGGGTTATCGTTTTTGGCATCTTGTTTCCATCATCCTAGTTGTATATATTGGCTGAAAACATTGACAATATTGATATATATGGTTTATTGATCATACGTAAAATTTGGCATGTTCATTAACTTGACATACAAGAGAATTTCCCACTTTGTGCTAGATCCATACCTCATTGTGCTAGATCCCACTTAATTTCATACAACCAAGGCCTCTGGATCATCTCTTATAATGATGGTCTCCATTAGTCTCTCGTGCTATGTATCTGGTAAGAAGTAGCGTACCTTCGATGAATTCCGACTAGGCATTGTTCATACCTGGAGGTTTGTACCAATGATTAAGTTGGTAAAGTGATACACACTTGAACCTGGTTTGTAATCCCTGTAAACATATCCACCCTTATTTCTTGCATTGTTGTCATGTGTAAGATATTCACCTTTAACAACCATAGACCCGATGGGGAAGTGGTTGTTTTCATCATCAATCATGGACATAATGAGGGTTTGTTTTCCCTCTATACAACGTGCCAACCGGTAATCACCACCCCATTCACTATCTTTTGAGGAAACCACTGCGTATATGTGTCCTACATAGTATGATTGTAGGTATATGATCAAATATTTTTCGTGTGATACAAGGCCATTAATGTGAGTTTCAAAACTACGTAAATTTTACAAAAAAATGTTAAGGAAATGCATCATACTAGGTTGTACAAGGTCTGATACATTATCAAAATATATAGAAATAGACTATTGGTCTTCTTCCAACAGAATTAACTCAACAATCACACACTGATCAAGTGGAAGTGATATGCGATCCCATCCATCAACCCAATCCAATGATTCACACACATCCCAGTCACCATCACAGCAAGGCGGGCAAAAACAAGCAAGTTTTCTGGTCCAAATTTCAAATACTGGGTTATTAGAGCTTTGAACCGAATGAAAGCCATGAGTCCCAGGAACAGTCTTGCATTCCCATGCATGTGAATGATCTATGTCTACCACCTCCCAAAAAAATATCTCCACGTGTCTCTTTCTTGTGGATTCTACTCGCATAGCTGATTCCTCTCCCATTACTGACTATAGATTGAGCATTTCGAATAGTAGATATTGTAGATAATTTCAATTCCTCTCTTCGTAGGGCTATTTTGACACATGCTCCGACTCCATCATGCTCTCCTTTACCATGCCCAGTCTCCAAATAGTTCTACATATGTGGAACTTTGTAGTTTTTATGCATTGAACACAACCATTGAAATATGCGTGCATTTTTTAACTGACTAGCACATCCATTAGACCAAATCCAGTGTTGATCCATCTGTATGTCCCTACCCTTCAAATGATCATAGAACATGATGAAGCAATGGCGTACATAGTGGAAGTCATGGCACCTATCATCACTTATGTAGAAGTGATATTCCTTTAGAATTTCTCTTTGCTCTTTACTACTATTTGGGCCATGCCTATATGTGATATGCACCATCAAGGAAACCTGTTCAGAGTGATAATACTGACTTTGGATCTCATTTTGAGGTTGCAGAGTGTAGTTCTTGGCAAAATCAACAATTGAAAGTATAGTACCACGAGGAAATGTATCTCTGCATATTCTAAACTTCTCATCTTGCCATCGTGCCAAGTGGACATGCTGAACATATTGACGTGTATTTTCAATAAATTCCTTGACGAAGACGCTAACTTGTACCTATTGACACAAAATGATCTGAATATCAAGTTTTTTTGTAAGTAAGGAATGAAATGCAACTGTTCAAACATAATTTTATAGATAAATGCATGTACCTAAGATGTCACCAATTGTATTTTTTTGCTTTCTTTCCCTGGGACTATTTTATAGCTGATATATTTGAAACTTTTCATGTCTGTAACCATATTCCCAAATTCATTGTCTCAAGTCGCATGCATACATTGGCTCAATAATGCCATTCCAGCACAGTTGGAGCAAGTTCCATCCAAACAGGATTTTGCATAGTAAGTTTGCCCCTCAGGCCTATTGCACATGATACTATGAATGAATTCTCTTGATGAGGTCGGTGGTATTGTCAAGGATAAATCCTGCACATGGTTAGTATGCAACACACGACGAATGTACAAAAATGTTTCATAGTAATATTCATATTCTACATGGTATCTACAACAACAAGTGTTACAAAGAGTATTTATTCTAACATACCAAGGCTTACATTTCTCAAAAGATCTTTGCCCCAAATTCAATTGTCTATGTTCATTCCTAAATTTGTCGTATAGTTCTGTCTGTGTTATATCAAGAAGATGCTTAATATGTGGTTCACGGTCCTTTGAACCCCTTCTTAGTTTTAGTACATCCTTCCGGTTTGAAGAAGGCCTTATGTGATCATGCCAAAAACTATGCACTAGTCCCTTTACTGCATCAACTAGCTTCATGTCACGACGTGGCAACCGACCAATAAAGGCCCAAAAATCTGTTTGGGAGGTTGTGTCGAGATGTTCTCTTCTAATAGAATACCTACGGAGGGTTTTTACATTCAAATTAACTAGTTTAGATGTAGGCTTGAGAAAACGAAGGACCCTGGTGTTCTTATTTACAATTGCTTGTGACAACACACGACGAGCCGCATTGCGGTCCTTTGACCGTGTGTTCTTACCAATTTTACCAAAGGCATCTACTAAGCTTTTAACTATATGAGAACTTGGTCCAGAAGGCTTTATCATCTTTATCCCTAACGATTTCCTAACAATATTCATGCTCCTAGATTTTAACAATGATAAAAATAATCTACATTTATCTCCATCACATTTCTCCTCAAAATATTTATTTAGTATCTATTGAGTTTGATAAGCAATACTACGTTTAGATAGCGTACCTTCCATGGAATTGAGGAGTCCTTCATCAACTTGTATACACTTCGAAGTTCTTCGACGTGTGCTTTCTAATGGAGGTAAGGGCGTTGGATTTCTATCTTCCAGTGCATCAACAATACGCTCTGGCGTTTCAGTAGCAACTTGTTGTCCTTCACTGTCTTCCTGGTAGTTGGATGGTGGAAGTCCAACATCCACATCGATGGTCCGGTTAATATTTTCTTCTTCAACAGTAGGCTCCATGTACACTGCCTCTTCATGAGCTTCGTCTTGAGATGGTAACTTATCACTTTGACTTGATGTGGGATTTGAAACATCCCCTAATGAGCACCTACGTTTGGCTTCTTGAATACTTCCATGGGGTGCTTGTTCAACAACTATTGTGGAAATTGAAGGTCCCTCTAGTGAATGCTTCCTTTTTTCTTGTGCTAGATTAATAAGATGAACCGCCGTATCCTCTATAATTGGATTTGGATTAGTTTCCAAAGAAAGCCTTCGATTCATCATGTCTATTCTTTTCTTTTCTTTCTCTTCTTCGATGACTTCTTGAGGTCTCTTCTTCCTTGCTGATTTTCTTCCTCGGTTACGTACATTCCCTATCACCACAATGATCAATCTCAATATAGTTTGTTTTTGTTGCTCCTCAATTACAAGCTTCCAAACCTTTAACTTGCTTTATAACTTTTGATCCGTCAAGGTGTTTCAATCTTCCTTCTCAATTGTTCATATTTCCCATCAAAAAAATAATGAATGGGAAAATTTACCTTTGCTTCTCTTGAATAATAAGCAAATGAAAGTTATATCCACCATCACCATGAAATGACATTGAAGCTTGATATCTTATCCTGTGTGCTCCTCAACCATGAAAGATGTCTTCAATGCTGCACCTGCATAACAAAAAGAATGCTAGAGAATGTGTAGATTGTGAGTGTTATGGGCAAACTCGTGCTCTTGACAAAAAATGCGCGCTAATCGGAGTTGCTCTCAGACAAAGACAATTATGTGTTTTTTAACAATCCAAAAACGCGCACGCAGTATATAAAGGCAAAACGCACACGCGATATGGTTAAGCACAATTAATGAGGTGGGTGCACGGCTAAGGCTTTCCTAATTTCTTAATTACAAATTTCTTAAATATTTCTTATGAATGACGATGATGTTCATGATGTTGATGGTGATGATGATGATGACGAATGATGATGATGTTCATGATGTTGATGGTGATGATGATGATGATGTTCACGATGTTAATGGTGATGATGATGATGATGATGATGATGATGAAGGTGATGATGATGACGAGGATGATGATGATGACGAAGATGAAGACAAAGATGATGAAGATGATGTTGATGGTGATGGTGATGATGATGATGATGGTGATGATGTTGATGGTGATGATGATGAGGATGATGAGGATGATGATGATGAGGATGATCATGTTGATGATGATGATGATGATGATGATGATGATGATGATGATGATGAAGATGATGATGGGAATGGTGATGATGATGATGATGATGACAATGGTGATGATGATGATGATGATGAGGATGATGAGGATGATGATGATGATGTTCACGATGTTAATGGTGATGATGATGATCATGTTGATGATGATGATGATGCTGATGGTGAAGGTGATGATGATGGTGAGGATGATGATGATGATGAAGATGAAGACGAAGATGATTAAGATGATGTTGATGGTGGTGATGATGATGATGATGATGATGGTGATGATGTTGATGGTGATGATCATGATCATGATGATGATGAGGATGATGATGAGGATGATGGTAATGATGTTCACGATGTTAATGGTGATGATGATGATCATGTTGATGATGATGATGATGATGATGAAGGTGATGATAATGATGGGGATGAGGATGATGATGATGATGCTGATGAAGATCAAGAGGAATATGATGATGATGATGATGATGATGTTCATGATGTTGATGGTGATGATGATGAGGATGATGATGAGGATGTTCACGTTGATGATGGTAGTGATGATGATCATGTTGGTGATGATGATGATGACGACGATGATGAAGGTGATGATGATGATGGGGATGAGGATGATGATGATGATGTTCGCGATGTTGATGGTGATGATGATGATGATGATGATGAATGATGGTGATGTTCATGATGTTGATGGTGATGATGATGAGGATGATGATGATGATGTTCATGATGTCGATGGTGGTGATGATGATGAGGATGATGATGATGAATGATAATGATGCTCATGATGCTGATGGTGATGATGATGAAGGTGATGATGATGAGGGTGATGATGATGAGGACGATGATGAGGATGATGATGATGATGTTCACGATGTCAATGGTGATGATGATGATCATGTTGTTGTTGTTGATGATGATGATGATGATGAAGGTGATGATGATGACGAAGATGAAGACGAAGATGATGAAGATGATGTTGATGGTGATGATGATGATGATGATGATGATGGTGATGATGTTGATGGCGATGATGATGAGGATGATGATGAGGATGACGAAGATGATGTTCACGATGTTGATGGTGATGATGATGATGATGATGAAGGTGAGGATGAGGATGAGGAGGATGATGATGAGGAGGATGAAGATGAAGATGATGAAGATGATGTTAATGGTGATGAGGATGGTGATGATGTCCAGGATGTTGATGGTGATGATGATGAGGATGATGATGAGGATGATGATGATGATGTCCACAATGTTAATGGTGATGATGATGACGATGATGATGATGAAGGTGATGATGATGATGAGGATGAGGATGACGATGATGATGATGATGAAGATGAAGATGATGAAGATGATGTTGATGGTGATGATGATGATGATGATGGTGATGATGTTGATGGTGATGATGATGAGGATGATGAGGATGATGATGATGATGATGTTCATGATGTTAATGGTGATGATGATGATCATGTTGATGATGATGATGATGATGAAGGTGATGATGATGATGAGGATGAGGATGATGCTGATGATGGCGAGGTGGAGAAGGAGGAGGAAGATGAAGATGATGAAGATGATGTTGATGGTGATGATGATGATGATGATGGTGATGATGTTGATGATGATGAGGATGATGATGAGGATGTTCACGTTGATGATGATGATGATGATGATGATGATGATGAAGATGATAATGATGATGGGGATGAGGATGATGATGATGATGTTGATGATGTTGATGGTGATGATGATGATGATGATGATGATGAATGACGATGATGTTCATGATGTTGATGGTGATGATGATGAGGATGATGATGATGATGTTCATGATGTTGATGGTGATGATGATGATGATGATGTTCATGATGTTGATGGTGGTGATGATGATGAGGAAACATGATGATGTTCATGATGTCGATGGTGATGATGATGAGGATGATGATGATGATGTTCACGATGTTAATGGTGATGATGATGATCATGTTGACGATGATGATGATGATGATGATGATGAAGGTGATGGTGATGACGAGGATGATGATGATGAAGATGAAAACGAAGATGATGAAGATGGTGATGATGTTGATGGTGATGATGATGAGGATGATGATGATGATGATGATGAGGATGGTCATATTGATGATGATGATGAGGATGATGAGGATGATGAAGATGATGATGGGAATGGTGATGATGATGATGATGATGACGATGGTGATGATGATGATGATGAAGATGATGATGAGGATGATGATGATGATGTTCACGATGTTAATGGTGATGATGATGATCATGTTGATGATGATGATGCTGATGGTGAAGTTGATGATGACGGTGAGGATGATGATGATGATCAAGATGAAGACGAAGATGATGAATATGATGTTGATGGTGATGATGATGGTGATGATGTTGATGGTGATGATGGTGAGGATGATGATCATGATGTTGATGATGATGAGGATGATGATAATGATGTTCACGATGTCATGGTGATAATGATGATCATTTGATGATGATGATGATGATGAAGAAGGTGATGATGATGATGGGGATGCAGATGATGAGGATGATGATGATGAAGATGAAGAGGAATATGATGATGATGATGATGATGATGATGTTCATGATGTTGGTGATGATGATGAGGATGACGATGAGGATGTTCACGTTGATGATGGTGGTGATGATGGTCATGTTGATGATGATGACGATGATGATGATGAAGGTGATGATGATGATGGGGATGAGGATGATGATGATGATGTTCATGATGTTGATGGTGATGATGATGATGATGATGATGATGATGAATGACAGTGATGTTCATGATGTTGATGGTGATGATGATGAGGATGATGATGATGATGTTCATGATGTCGATGGTGATGATGATGACGAGGATGATGATGATGAATGATAATGATGTTCATGATGCTGATGGTGATGATGATGAAGGTGATGATGATGAGGATGATGAGGATGAGGATGATGATGAGGATGTTGATGATGATGATGATGATGATGATGATGATGATGTTCATTATGTTGATGGTGATGATGATGAGGATGATGATGAGGATGTTCACGTTGATGATGGTGGTGATGATGATCGTGTTGATGATGTTGATGATGATGATGATGATGATGAAGGTGATAATGATGATGGGGATGAGGATGATGATGATGATGTTCATGATGTTGATGGTGATGATGATGATGAGGAAAGATGATGATTTTCATGATGTTGATGGTGTTCACGATGTTAATCGTGATGATGATGATCATGTTGTTGATGATGATGATGATGATGATGAAGGTGATGGTGATGACGAGGATGATGATGATGATGAACATGAAGATGAAGATGGTAAAGATGGTGATGATGTTGATGGTGATTATGATGAGGATGATGATGATGAGGAGGATGATCATGTTGATGATGATGATGATGATGATGAGGATGATGAAGATGATGATGGGAATGGTGATGATGATGATGATGATGATGATGATGATGGTGATGATGATGATGATGAAGATGATGATGAGGATGATGATGATCATGTTCATGATGTTAATGGTGGTGATGATGATCATGTTGATGATGATGATGCTGATGGTGAAGGTGATGATGATGGTGAGGATGATGATGATGATGAAGATGAAGACGAAGATGATGAAGATGATGTTGATGGTGATGATGATGATGGTGATGATGTTGACAGTGATGATGATGAGGATGATGATCATGATGTTGATGGTGATGATGATGAGGATGATGATAATGATGTTCACAATGTTAATGGTGATGATGATGATCATGTTGATGATGATGATGATGATGATGAAGGTGATGATGATGATGGGGATGAGGATGATGATGATGATGAGGATGAAGATGAAGAGGAATATGATGATGATGATGATGATGATATTCATGATGTTGGTGATGATGATGAGGATGTTCACATTGATGATGGTGGTGATGATGATGATGATGATGATGATGATGATGAAGGTGTTGATGATGATGGGGGTGAGGATGATGATGTTGATGTTCATGATGATGATGGTGATGATGATGATGATGATGATGATGATGATGATGAATGACGGTGATGTTCATGATGTGGATGGTGATGACGATGAGGATGATTATGATGATGGTCATGATGTCGATGGTGCTGATGATGATGAGGATGATGATGATGAATGATAATGATGTTCATGATGCTGATGGTGATGATGATGAAGGTGATGATGATGAGGATGATGATGATGAGGAGGATGTTGTTGATGATGATGATGATGATGATGATGATGTTCATTATGTTGATGGTGATGATGATGAGGAGGATGTTCACGTTGATGATGGTGGTGATGATGATCATGTTGATGATGATGATGATGATGATGATGATGAAGGTGATGATGATGATGATGAATGACGATGATGTTCATGATGTTGATGGTGATGATGATGGTGATGATGATGATGTTCACGATGTTAATGGTGATGATGATGATCATGTTGATGATGATGATGATGATGAAGGTGATGATGATGATGAGGACGATGATGATGATGATGATGATGAAGACGAAGACGATGAATATGATGTTGATGGTGATGTTGCTGCTGATGATGATGATGGTGATGATGTTGATGGTGATGATGATGAGGATGATGATGATGATGATGATGATGAGGATGATCATGTTGATGATGATGTTGATGATGATGAGGATGATGAAGATGATGATGGAAATAATGATGATGATGATGATGATGACAATGGTGATGATGATGATGATGAAGATGGTGATGAGGATGATGAAGATGATGTTCACGATGTTAATGGTGATGATGATGATCATGTTGATGATGATGATGATGCTGATGGTGAAGGTGATGATGATGGTGAGGATGATGATGATGATGAAGATGAAGACGAAGATGATGAAGATGATGTTGATGGTGATGATGATGATGATGATGATGATGATGATGGTGATGATGTTGATGGTGATGATGATGAGGATGATGATGATGTTCATGATTTTAATCGTGATGGTGATGATGATAATGATGAAGGTGATGATGATGATGAGGATGATGATGATGACGATGATGATGAAGATGAAGAGGAAGATGATGAAGATGATGCGGATGATGATGAGGATAACGATGAAGATGTTGATGATGATGATGATGATGATGATGTTCATGATGTTGATGGTGATGATGATGAGGATGATGATGATAATGATGATGAGGATGTTCATGATGTTGATGGTGATGATGATGATGATGATGATGATGAAGGTGATGATGATGATTAGGATGATGATGATGATGAAGATGAAGACGAAGCTGATGAAGATGATGTTGATGGTGATGATGATGATGATGATGATGGCGATGATGTTGATGGTGATGATGATGAGGATGATTATGATGATGTTCATGATGTCGATGGTGCTGATGATGATGAGGATGATGATGATGAATGATAATGATGTTCATGATGCTGATGGTGATGATGATGAAGGTGATGATGATGAGGATGATGATGATGAGGAGGATGTTGTTGTTGTTGATGATGATGATGATGATGTTCATTATGTTGATGGTGATGATGATGATGAGGATGTTCACGTTGATGATGGTGGTGATGATGATCATGTTGATGATGATGATTATGATGATGATGAAGGTGATGATGATGATGGGGATGAGGATGCTGTTGATGATGTTCACAATGTTGATGGTGATGACAATGATGATGAATGACGATGATGTTCATGATGTTGATGGTGATGATGATGAGGATGATGATGATGATGTTCATGATGTTGATGGTGGTGATGATGATGATAAAGATGATGATGAGGATGATGAGGATGATGTTCACGATGTTAATGGTGATGATGATGATCATGTTGATGATGATGATGATGAAGGTCATGATGATGATGAGGATGATGAAGATGATGATGGGAATGGTGATGATGATGATGATGATGACAATGGTGATGATGATGATGATGAAGATGGTGATGAGGATGATGATGATGATGTTCACGATGTTAATGGTGATGGTGATGATCATGTTGATGATGATGATGATGCTGATGGTGAAGGTGATGATGATGGTGAGGATGATGATGATGATGAAGATGAAGACGAAGATGATGAAGATGATGGTGATGGTGATGATGATGATGATGATGATGATAATGGTGATGATGTTGATGGTGATGATGATCAGGATGATGATGATGATGTTCATGATTTTAATCGTGATGATGATGATGATGATGATGAAGGTGATGATGATGATGAGGATGATGATGATGATGATGATGAAGATGAAGAGGAAGATGATGAAGATGATGATGATGATGCAGATGATGATGAGGATAATGATGAAGATGTTGTTGATGATGATGATGATGATGATGTTCATGATGTTGATGGTGATGATGATGAGGATGATGACGATAATGATGATGATGATGTTCATGATGTTGATGGTGATGATGATGATGATGATGATGATGATGAAGGTGATGATGATGATTAGGATGATGATGATGATGAAGATGAAGACAAAGATGATGAAGATGATGTTGAGGGTGATGATAATGATGATGATGATGGTGATGATGTTGATGGTGATGATGATGAGGATGATGATGAGGATGATGATGATGATGATCATCATGTTGATGATGATGATGATGATGATGAAGGAGATGATGATGATAATGATGAAGATGAAGATAATGAAGATGATGTTGATGGTGATGATGATGATGATGGTGATGATGTTGATGGTGATGATGATGAGGATGATGATGAGGATGATGATGATGTTCACGATGTTGACGGTGATGATGATGATCATGTTGATGATGATGATGATGATGATGATGAAGGTGAGGATGAGGATGAGGAGGATGAGGAGGAGGAGGAGGATGATGATGTTCACGATGTTAATGGTGATGATGATGATGATGATGATGATGATGATGATGATGATGATGATGATGAAGGTGATGATGATGATGAGGATGAGGATGATGATGATGATGATGAAGATGAT
>LPNX010986223.1:527494-547358 GCA_001517045.1 Pseudotsuga menziesii
TTACTTCCATGTCAGATATGAGTGCTGAGATTAGTATCCATTCTGACAAGTAGGTTAGATGTAAGGGCTGAGCCATTCTGTCATGGTGAGAGGATTGGTTCCTTCCATGCTAGATATGAGTGCTGAGATCAGTAGCCATTTTGATGAGTAGGTCAGATGTAAGGGATGATCCATTCTGTCATGGTGAGAGGATTGCTTCCTTCCATGTTAGATATGAGTGCTAGCGATTCTGTCAAGTAAGACAGATGTAAGGGCAATTTCCATTCTTTGAATGGAGCTTCCTGGTGAGGTACCAGGAACACTCAATCTAGGACTGAGTAGCCATTTTGATGCGATATATGGATGTGTTCCAACTTGATTAGATGTAAGGGACGAACCATTCTGTCATGGCTAAAGGATTAAGTTCCTTCCATGTCAGATGTGAGTGTTGGCCATTTCGATGAGCAGGTCGGATGTAAAGGAAACTTCCATTCTCTAGGAGAATGGAGGCACCTGCTCAGTTACCAAGTAGCTTAGTGGAGGAGGACTGGGGGGCATTCTAATATGACTGTAGGATTGGTTCCTACAAGATCAGATGTGAGTGCAATCCATTCTATCACTGTGAGTAGGATGTGTTCCCGCTTGGATGGATGTAAGTGCAAAGCATTTTCATCACTGTGAGCAGGATGTGTTCTTTCCTAGATGAATGTAAGTGCAAAAATCTTTCATCATTGTGAGCAGGATGTGTTCTAGCCTAGATGAGAGTCTTCCATCATTGTGAGTAGGATGTGTTTTGGCCCGGATGGAAGTGCAGAAATCTTTCATCATTGTGAGCAGGATGTGTTCCATCCTGGATGAGAGTCTTTCATCATTATGAGCAGGATGTGTTTTAGCCTAGATGAAAGTGAGAAAATCTTCCATCATTGTGAGTAGGATGTATTCTAGCCTGGATGGAAGTACAGAACTCTTCCATCATTGTGAGTAGGATGTGTTCCATCCTGGATGGATGTGAGTACTGTGCCTTTCTGACGAGTAGGTCAGATATAAGTGCTAAAGAATACCTACAAGGAGGCTAGGCCTACAACCAGCATGAAAAAGGGATTTCTCTATAGAACTTCTTGTGAATAGAAGAATCATGAGATAGCACCAGTGATAATCCAGATCAAGTGATGATCAAGATCCAGTGATGATATCTAATGATGAGCTAGATCAAGTGATGATCGAGATCTAGTGGTGATAGCCAATGATGATCCATATCGAGTGATGATCGAGATCCAGTGATGATGATCCAGATCAAGGGATGATCCAGATCTAGTGATGATGCCTAGTGATGATCCAGATCCAGTGATGTTCCAGATCCAGTGATGATGTCCCATGATGATCTAGATTCAAAGAATGAAGATGACTTGAAGATGAATATGACTTGAAGACTCATAAGACTTGATATGCAGATGACGAGATGATCCAATTGATACAAAGAAGAATACTAGTGCTGAAAATTGTGTTGAAAGACTACCTTCCTAGTTAAGAGGGAGTGTTGATGTATTTGTAACTTCAGAATGTATTCATCTATCTATCTTATGTATTGTAACCCAATGTTTTTTCTTGGATGTATCTATAATGTAATTGAGTCATGTGGTCATGCCCTGATGTTTTGATCGGGAGAATCAATAATTTAAACAATTCATGTCAAGTCATAGTGGGTAAACCTCTGATTGTCTAAGGATTAAAGTTCCCGCAGTTCCAGGGCACTAGGTTTATTAGACTCTCCTAGCAGAGGTTGGCCCTGATAGGGTTTTAGTCATGTTGGGATTAGTATAAATAGATAACTGGAGTCTCTATTTATCACACAACTCATCCACACTCAAGTGTAGTGCATAGTTGAGGAAGGAGAAGACATTAGGGCTAGACAAGAAGAAGATTACTGCTGTCGAGAGATCACTTACTGTTTTGGGCTTTTACTATTTTGGTGCTGATTCTATCTTTGAGGAAGTTGCGGGGTTTTCTCCTTTATGGTTTCCCCAAGGAAAAACAATGTGTTCATTGTCTCTTGTGTCTGATTGCTGTACTTGTTATTCTCTCAGTTAAAGATCCTAATAATGCTAGCTTAATGTTGAAATACTAACACAAGAGCAATAACACACTAAACAATTAGTAAAGGGATAGGAAGACAGTTAAGAGCTAGGGATAACATGTTATGCTAGTTCATTTATTGACCATTTAAGCATGGTTATGGGAAGCATGGGGTAATCTATCTTGCCTATGTTAAGTCTTCACTATACATAATTATTATGCACTTAAGGCCTTGTAAATAGCAATATTGTAGCTCAAAAAAGTGATGGAAAATAAAACATGCTCCCCTCTATACACAATCTGGAGAAAACTATAGAAGAAACCATGGAGGTACTATAAATATCTCCCTTTATCAAACAATTTTGAAATGAGTTTCAAAAATGAGCGTAGCAGCTTTCCCTTGGTAGAAGTAGAAATTTGTATTGTTTGGTGCCTCCTTATTTTTTCTATTTTGGAAAATGATAGTAAACAGTAAAATACCAGTAATTTATCTCTACATGCCTTAATAAAAAGATAGATCCTACCCAATGTGTAGTTGACGGATTTGAGAAAAAGTTCAATAGTGACCCACTAACAATAATCAATTTGAAAATAGAGTTACTATGAAATGAATTTAATTTGGTGAATTGCGTTTTGTGGCAGTGACCTAGAATATGATCTGCACATAATCACAATTTATAGCTCAGAGAGCTCCAAGTTGTCTTTGTCTCATCTTTCTATTATGACATGATTGTCTGTTGCCCTGCATGTCTTGTGGCTACCGTAACGATATATCTCCTCCCAACACTTGTATCAAGTGTGTCAACCTTATCAAAATTACTTTGGAACTATTCTTAATTTTTTTTGCTTGAATTGAATTGTTTGACAAGATACACAGAGCTCATGCATTTTAAATTCATTGTAGGAGAGATTCCCCACATCTAAAGAGTGAAGACTCTCGCTATACAAACATCGAATAATAAAATGCATCTCCTCTCATACAGTGCACATCTCACATGTGCCCAATTAGAATATATTGGCATGCCAAGTTTAACTACAAAGAGTATTTGAGAGTGAAAGTCACTATCCCACCTCTACAAGGGATCCACCCCTTATTTGATAATATTTAGACCCAATGAATCTTCTTGCACATGGGTAGCAGTTTCATCTTTAGGTCTCACAATCTTCTTTGTTGTACCAACCTGTAGATCGACAACAGACATGCAAATATGAATTGAATCGGGCAAAAAATTATCTTTTTGAGCTTCACAATCCTCTCCAATGGGAAGAGTATCATGTTGAAAATCATCCAACAAGCATTTAGAAGAAGTCTTTTTACTTCCTTGTACACTCTCATGAAATTTTCTCAGTGTTTCCTTTCTTAACGCCTCTTTGTTGTCCTTTTCCTTTTGCATTCCCAAAGACTTTTCAGAATTTTTAATGCCATCTTTTTTACTCAATTAAACTCCATCCTAGGGAATATCATGTCCTTCAAGCACTCTTGCTCCATGAGTCCCAAGCTTCCAATAGCCATCTAGACTAGATTTTAAAAGTGTATTCAATGATAATAGAATAGGATCACCCATGGCTATAAAATCACCTGCTTGTGATACTGCTTCAGAGGCTATTCCAGCAGCTCTTTCAATTGCATCCAAATTCTGTGCCCATTTTGTAGTAGCTGAACCAGCTTGAGAATTGATGTCTATGGAACAACAACCATTTGACATTAGCAAGCAGGGAGTAGCATCGATTTGTCTCTCTTTTGTCATTGATGAAAGCTTATGGATTGATTTCCTTGGATTCCCTTCATTACCACCTTCAGCTGCACCAGACTGAATACCATGCAATGAGTTAGCACTATTCAATGCCTCTATGGCCATGAGTTTTGCTTGAAAACCAGTTTCATGTGCAACCTTTGCTGCTGCTTCTACCAATTTTTCAACCGAACCAGCTACAGCAGTAGTAGATACAAGCTTTACTTCACAGTCAGAACTCACTCCGAAGTCTGCTTGAATAACTAACTTGCTCCAAATGAACCGTCTGTGCTTGACTGTGGTTGCTGCTAAATAAGAAACCTCTTCAGAATACAATCTAGCTTGCTCTATACAGCTTGTTGTTTTCTCAGAAAAAATGACTCTGTGCCCTCCCTTTGCTCGTATTCGCTGATAATAAGAAGGAGAAGTTACAAATGGCATACTTGAACTTGGGGTCAGGGAAGAATTTTATTTTCCACCGTCATGACTATTCTGGGAAACAACCAATGAACCCTGAGATAATACCACCTGAGACATATGAAAAGGTATAGAGCCATTGGAGGCAGGCATTGTCAACCTTACAGGAGTCAACCTGCTAGTTTCATCAATCTCCTCTAATACATGGCCCTTCCTCCTCTTTCTAGGTCTCTGCTCAACACTCAACTGTCTATCAATTCCCATGCCACCTTTTTGGGCTTTATCTGATCATTAGTAAGAGCAAAAGGAATAGTAGTTCCAATCATAGTAGAAGAAACATAAGGAACCCAAACTGTAGTCATTTTATGAGGCACAAAAAGTGGTACTAAACTCCTATCATTAAGGGTTTCATGAATAGGTTTGGACACAACAAAGGGAGAAATGACAATTCAGACTCAGATTTTTCTCACCCAGGGTAAAGATGGACTACAAGAAGTCCAATAAGATGTTTTTCCCATTGCATACTTTCCAAGATGTGGGGTTAGATAAATATTCCTTGATGGAGTGATTTGGGGAGAATCCAGGTAAAGGTTCCTTGCAACACTGGTTAATTGAACTCCCTCGTGAATGGGAGTTGGCATATTCCATACAGGAGATGGAGAACTAAATGGATATGGTAAACTCATAATGGCTGGTGGATTGTTCATGTGCCCAACCCTCCCCATATTAGGATAAATTTCCAATATAATCCTTGAAGAATGAGTTTTTTCAGCTGCTAAATCAACTGACATCATGCCCATAACTCTTGCATCAGACAAACTTGGAGAAGGACTCACAGTTTGCATACCACCTTCAAACATAGTGCTAGCTAAAACTGATGATATATTCAATCGTGAAGTTTTTGGAGTGTGTGCCTCACAAGCATTACTACATATATTCACTTGTATTTTTGCTGCAGCCAAATGCCAAGATTGTTCCCACAAATTCTCCATGTGATTGGATGAAACACTACCACTACAAGTTGCTGGAAAACCACATTGGGGACCTTATCAGATTTCTTGGACCATGCATGCTTAGATATCATAAGTGCTATGAAGAGATTCTTCAGACCAAATACATTTCAATAAGAAAAGTAGGTAGAATTGGGAATGATAACAAACATCTCAGTAGAAAATATATACCAATAATATCACCAAAAGTTGCTGTCATCATCGATTCTTCTGGTAGCGATCCCTGAGTGAGGAAAGAAATTCATTATAACATTAGCATTGATCTCTCTGAAGAGCATCAACCATTATTACAGTCATCATTAATATTATCATCAAATACTATCTATTATTATTATTCTTATATGATATATTGCTAACTGATTCATGTCAAAACAAGGTCAGAGCTCAAATGTCCTCCATAAGTTGTGAACCTTCAAGGTCCAAGTAAAGTAGCTTTTATTTAAACCACAAGCGATGTCTATTGGACTTCAATCATAACTAGTCATATAAAAACATGCTCAGACAATCAACATCACCAGCTACAAAAACATATATCAATTAAAAGTCTCACAAAGGTTGAGAAGACTCAAAGAAATTAAAAATAACTCACGTAAGAGATCCATACACAAGAATCTGTGCACACAATTCGAGTTGTTGTGAATCAATGAAAGATTGTTGAATTGAGGATGATACTTGTACTACTGTGGTATTCAAATATGATAAATTCCTTGCTGAAACATTACTTAACGATGGGAAATGTTTGTTAATATCAGGAAGACATGCACTTGATGGCAAATTGATTCTAAGTGATTGATTTTCTCAGATCATTGGTGAATCTTTCCCATCCATTGGAATACTGAAACCCATTTCTGGTCTTTCATCGGAGCTCCTGTCTAACGCATTCAAAGATATGACAAGGTGTCTTTTCTCTTTATTTTCCTCACTAGCAGTTTGACAATAGTTTCCTTTTTGAGGCATTGAGTGTAATTCACAAACAACAAATTTTTTGGTATCATTGTTTTCTACCTCATTTTGGAAGGTCTTGGTCCAAATAGGATCTTCAGGTTGACCTTGTCTACATTCAGTTAAGTCTTTCAAGGCATGGTTCTGCACAAAAAAAGACTGAAAACAATTAAGAGGAATGGGAAGGAAATCCAGGTTTATTATTCAATGAAACAATGCATCCACTTCAAAGATAACCATGTAATGATAACACCATATCCACATAATTAATGTGAGCTTGATAGTGGATACAAATTTTACAATCGCACCTAAGATATTTCATTAGGTTTCCTAGCATTCAAAGGTTTCCCATGTTTAGAATTAGGCAAAATAGCAGGAGATTTCTTCCTCCTTTTAGAGAAAATATTTCCTGAATTAACTCTAAGTGTAGATATACCATGACTTTGGGACATACTGCGACATTGTTGGATTCTAGCTTCAAATTTTTTTGATTCAACCTTTGCATCCTGGCATCTTAAGCATCCTAAAGGTTGAATTTTTGTTTCAAGTCTTTCTTCGCCAACTTGACCATCCTTAGATTGGCATGAATACTACACCAAAGAAAGATCACACTCGTTGGCAGACTCTTCACTATCACCTAGGAACACACCACCCTATGAGAGCGCACACTCTTCAATTGTGGATGAAACAGAGTCAAGACCAATCTCTGAAGTCTTGAACTTGAACTCATCTTTCTCAGCCTCTTTTTCATCTTTGTTAAAAACTTTTCCTATCATGCATGGCACATATAACCCTGCTATTGTTTCTTTCTTGACATCCTTTTCAAGGTTTTCAAGATAACCAAGTTTTCCTCCACCTTGGGTGCTAGGATTCCCTACAATAAAACATCCTAATAAATGTTACGGTTACTCTGCACCAGCTGCAAGGATATTAAGTTTTTGGTAAACTATTTTAATTTTTAACGTTTAGCTCCATGCCATTATCAATATATAGGAGTAACTGTTCCTTTGGAAATATTTTTGTCGGTATCTGTTATTTCACTTTGAACTTTAGAATCTAAATATACCCAAAGAAATTAAACTATCTTTCTTCATACTTTCCAAGTCATCAAGCAAAGAGTTAAACTTTTAAAGCATGTCATTTATTTAAAAAGAGTAAAAATACCATGTTAACAAAACATTTTCAGATAGCTTGGAACATAACAAAAACATATATATCACCCAAAGATGAGCATATCAAACTTGAACTGAGAACTATATTGCATGTTAATTATGCATCTTCAAATGACTGCGAGGACCAATTTTATAACTCCGTGAATCTAAGGTCATGATGCATTGATCATTACAAGGCTTTGGCTTCCCCATCTTGTGCTGTTGCTTCAAATGTTGTGCAGCATACATTAACACAGATTTTAGATTCCTGGTTGATAAGACAAGCTTTCTCATCATTATCATTCTCTATTTTCATGCCCGTTCTGGCTGTTTTAAAACTATGTTCAAATTTCAAGTTCATAAGATTGCATTTAGTAAGACTATTTAGTATTTCTATGCTAGTTTTGGTTACTTCAACATTCTTTCCAAATTTTGGATTCATATGACCAGTCTGTTGAGTAAGATCATCCTTTATTTCTGCACTAGGCCCTAGTGCTTTATCACTCCCTTCATATTCCTGGTTCATAAGACCAGTCTGCCTAGTATGATCACTATCCATATCCATGCTAATGATGACTGATTCACCACTGTTTTGAAATTCTAGGTTTGAGTGTTCAATTTGCTTGGCACAACCATTCACCATCTTCATGTTAAACTGAGGAGTTTTCATTGCTTGCTGATAACCATCAATCATAATTTTTTCAACAGGAAATGTTAAATTATTAAGTTTCTAATGATAGGTGGCTTCTGGTGTAAACTGAGCTGCTTTCTCATTCTTTTCACATTCCTATACCATTGGACCATTCTTGTTAATATCTCCATTCTCTACTACCATTCCCATTTTGGTTATCTTCACAGCTTGTCTACAAGCAGTAAGCATACTTTCCTACACATTCAATGTCAATTCATTAGACTGTTGTATAAAAGATGGCTTCTAACCTGCGGTGATTTTTTGAGTTTCCACTAAAATAATAATGAGCAATGCTTTCCCTCTTTATACTTTTAGACTTGATAGAGAAACTAAAGACATTGCGGAACAAAAATTCATTTCCAATTTCCAACACAGTTTTACTATCCTGTGGCATTAGCTATCTAATGATCAAATTTTCAAACTTTTGACTGCTCACCTTGTGGGAAGGTAAGGATTATAATGAAGTAGAATTATTTTCAATATCTAAGTTGTTCATGGCACCACTTTCATTCAAGCTGGCAATGACAAATTTGTCAAATTGAAATTTCTCTCATTCTGTCAATAATGAAACATTCAGATCCTCGAAATTTTGGAGGGTAACAAAATCAGTTCCAAGTGATTTCACAATTTGTGATCCACTATTATGATAGTAGATGGCTTGATCACACAAATTTTCAGCTTGTACGTTGGCAAGAGGAAAAACCTGCAATGTCTACATTGCTGCCTCTCCAAAACCTGGGGAATTGGAATTGCATGATACATAGAACGAACTTCCAACAAACAAATTATTTTCAAGTGATGCTTTTTGTTCGTGTGGAGAAGCATGACCATATCATTGCACTTCATATCCTTGTATTGTAGATAATGGTTTTCTGTGTGCGTATTTATCTTTACTTGGCTCAGTAATATCTTCATTGTGTAACACAGTATCCACTGAAGTTGTCCTGGGTGAAACAAACAAAGTAGGAACACCAACTTGTAGACTTGATATATCCTTTAGTTCTCAAACTTCAAAGGCCATAAATCCACTTGTTCCACTATCCATAAAATTTATCTTAGCCTTCTCCATGGAAGAAGCCAGTTTCTCATAATATGTATGTGCCATAATTTCACTTGTCTCTGGTGCCAACAAAGATGATAAAGGAGATGAATCTTTTTCTCTCTAAATCAAGCTTGCTGACATCTCTCTAACACTTACCTGAGCATCTCTTGAAGTTTTTATTTTTTTTAACATACTCATTATTGTTCTCCATTTCCACATCTATGAATGGAAAGTCCACTTCCTTCACATTTTTATATCCAGATCCTAACTCTTTCAATAGTACATTATTTTCATCATGGCTGCTGTCTTGAACTTTGGTTAGATATTTTCCTTTGGTAATCACATCTGCAGTTTGAGACTTTTCTAGAATCCATAGAGAATTGGCTACTGTCTGTTCATTTTCATGGCCTGGAAATTGCACTTCATCCAGATGATTTTACTCTAAACCCTCAAAATCCTGATTATGAGGATTCTCACTAAGATCAACAAAGGGTTTTTAAACCTCTTGCATTTCAACCAATGTGATGTTTACTTCAATTGACTCCATAGCATGCATCTGTGGAGTAGATTGCCTACCTTCATCCAAAATTGAACTCAACATTCATGGTATTTGGCTCTCTAAGACAACATCCTAATAAGCACCTATTAAATTCTTCACTGCTTTGTATTTCCCTATGAAATGATCAGGCATTTCTTCCATTTCCTCCTCGGAAGCTTCTGAATGTTTCACTAAAATTTTCTCATGACATGCATACAATGACATTTTTGGTAGATTCACTATTGTGGCAGCCTCATCCAAAGCATATTTAGTATGCATTCTTATATATCTCTCAGCAGTTTCATCTAGTGACAAATCCAAAACTATTTGTTTTTCCACTGACATGGAATTTTTCACAATGCTTTTACAGGGTGAGAAATCCAAAACTCCTTGCTTTTCCACCAAAGCAACAATTTCCTGTAATGCCGATGTGCTATGCTTCCCCACATTATCCATGTCAGTCCCACCAAGTAACGACTTTAATGTCCCCTGAATTTCTGAACATCCAAAAACAACATCATTTTCTTGAGAGGATCTACCCATATTACAAATTTGTTCTTCCACATTCAGAAAATCCCCAGTTATTAGATACTTATTAATCTTCTCCTCCTCTTCATCCCCTGCCTCACACAAATCATGACTGGATTTCACTTCTTTTTCTCATCCAAAATAAATCCGGCAATGAACAAACTGCATCAGTTACTGGATTCTTGCAGTCAACCTGTGTCACATGCATCTCTACATCATTTACATCAATCACCAACTCCAACATCGTGTGAATAAAGCCATTGGGTGTCAGGTTCTGCTATGAAGCATGTCAAAGAGGAATCCCTTGAGAGTGTTCAAAAGGAAGAAATGAGATTTCATGAGAAGATCCATTCATAGTGTTATTCTCTCTTGCCCCCTCAAATAACCTATTCCTGTTTCTTGAAAACTCAAACATTTTATCTTCTGTGTTATCACTTACATCCAGATTATTAAGGCAGCCTACAAAGGTGCACTGTTTATCCCCATCTACTAATTGGTCTAGCACTCCTTTCATTTTGGCTGCTAAATGATCCTACTGAGAAGGCACTTTGGCATGCATTGTTGTCTGATATTCCTTGCTTACATCAAATATCAAATGTGGCATTTCCTCGATGTCTGCCAGAACAGTATGCTCAGGTGAAACAACTAAATGTGTCTGATTACTCTCATCTAACAAAAATTCCGGGGTTCCTCTCATTGTCGCTCCTACAATAGCCTCTTAGGCACCTTTTCTTGAGACTCCACTTAATTCCTCCACAGAAACACAATCCTTATAAGGCTCAATGAATTGTTCCTTCACATTTTCTTTCTTATTTCCATGTAATAAAAAATATAGCATCCCTTGAATCTGAGTGTGTTTAAAATATTTTCTCTCTTGATGAGAAGATACATCCAAGGTGGCATTGTCCAACCTCTTTTCAATCATCGTGAATGGACACAAATATCCTCCTCGTTTATTCCCTGCCTCTATCCAGTTCTCTTCCTTCTCATTTAATGTACAATCTTCTGTTATTTTTATATTCAACATCATAAAACCATAATGGGAAGCCTCTTTCATATTGTTCTCATCTCTTTTAAACGAGCATAACTCTTATAGTCCTTCCATTTATGGAGAAAGAATATCTTCCTGTGAAACCCTGTCCAATTGCTTCTCCTAGCTACATCCATCACCTTCATCCTATACAGAATCTAACATTTGAGTGTCTACTTGACCAAAAGCAATGCTTGCTTCATGCTGAGATTGAACAAAAGGATCAAAATCTCTCCTTTCAGGGGGCATTATCACCGTGCTTTGATGCTTGCCTCTTTTCCTTTCTCTTCTATCCCGGGACTCCAAAAATTTGACAGTGCTCATCCTTTCTATCTCCTCTGTCCACAGAGAATTCAATAGCATTTCATCCTTAGACTTTTCTGCTCCTTCAGTTTGAAAACCCAAACCTTCATTTCCACTATTTCTTCTCCAACATTTAATTGTTGTATTGAATCTTTATTTGGTGCTAGGTTATAAGGATAGGAACATGCCCCAATCATGGGAACATACTCAACATACTTGTTTTCTGTAGGGCTACAATCCATGACTGAGGAGGAATTGACCGCAAATAATGAACCATGTTTCTCAGAGAAATTTGACAAAATTGGCATCTCTTTAGTGTTTTCTCTCAAATCCATCAGTGACTATTCAGAAACTTGTTGATTCTTCTTGCATGTATTCTCAAACTTAGGTTTGTTCTCACTTGTATTCTCAAACTCATCTACCAAAATGTCTGACAATTTTGAATGTAAAGACTCTCTCTTTGATCCCTTTGTCACACTCCACATATTAACTTGTGCTCGATCATCTAAGCTGCTTTTCAATTCACCAATGTCTGGTCCAAACAAATTTCCTTCAATGGTCAGATTGGCTTCATCTTGTTTGGTCCAAACAAGTTTCCAAAAAAAATTTAAAAAATATTTCACATTTAGCTTTTATGATTTTTTAATTTTCTATGTCCTATTTTTCTAGCAGCAAAACTTAGAAGTTCTATGATGTTACAAATCCTTCATAGCAACAATGGGGACTTTGTTTACCTCCATTAGTGGCAGGGGTTTCCTTGCTTGGATCAGATTCTTCAAGTAAATTGAGCAAATCACTGGCTTTTGTAAGTGACTCTAGGATTTTAGTATATTGTACTTTCTTCCAATTATATTTAGCATTTGTTATTGATATCTGTGCAGACATGTTTTTCTATGCTTCCATATTAGATTATTTAATAGCTTCTGATTCAGTCCTAAATAATCATTAGTATAGAAGCTAATGTGTATTTTATTTAGATAGCTTATGTTTTACTTCAGTGATTGTCTTCTATATTCTTTATACATGGCTTCATTTTCATTTCCTAATAATATATACATGTTCATATTTCCATGTGAAACTAGAACACAGTAGGTAATGCTGAGACTTCCCTTGCCAGTGGAGCTGCTAGAAGATCAGTTGTATTGCCAGCTAGTGCATCTTGGTATGAAATCTATTTCTTGTCATGGAATATTTGTTTAGTTTTCCAACACCCCCCTAGATTGGTGCATAGTAACATTACACATTAAGTTTAGTGAACATAAGCTTCCATATGATTTAGGAGTTTGTGGTGTAATATTACATAAACTTACTGAATATTTAGACATTAATGGTTGTTGTAGGGGCTCCCATGCTGCATAGGAAAAATCATTTAGTATGAGGATCCTAGCTGTCTAGGGCTCTTCTAATCCTAAAACAAGTTCATCTCATTCACTTTCAGTGTTTCCAACGTTAAATCTCCCTGCCTTGGTGGTGGAAGCTGCGACATCAGGGTTGAGTTTTGATCATGGCAAGTTGTTGGTCAATAAGGGTGGGCAGTCATCAACGTTTATATCTAAAAAACATATTGATTCCAAACCTAATGCAATGAGTGGAACATATATAAAATTAAATTCATGTGTAAATACCACTAGGGAAGCTTTCCATGGAAAGAATGCCAGTTTAGTTGATCCTACTATGAAATGTAGGAGTCATGAAGGTTTTAAAAGTCTATTGAAGAATTCATCCTCTAACACACACAAGGGTTCATCTGAGCTGGGAAGTGGGCACATTGAAACAACAGGAAGTGAAAGAACAGATGCAGCTTCAGTATCATATGGTATTGTCTATGTTGGACTTTCTAAAGATAGCTTTCCAATATCTATCCGTCAAAGAAACTCTGTTGTTCAAAGAAACAGTGAAGTGAATGTTGTTGCTCTAAATAAAAGAAGTAGAATGATTTCAAGAAACCATGTTGAGAACTGTCTACAAAGGTATCCATTTGCTGATAAGTATCAAAAAAATTATGAAGAATGCTTTGCAGAACCATATGGTGAAGGTTGCTCTAAAGCTATTTCTTTAGAAGTAGAGGTGCCTCCCTTCTTGATCAAAAGTATGTAAATACTTGCACCTTAATGGTGACGGTGACAGCTTTGGAGTTACTGATCATAAATCAAAGGAAACATTAGTTTCAACTGCTGAAAAGACTAGTGCAAGTTCTATCCAAAATTGTGAAAATGAGCCTATGTTAGAGGAAAGATCAGTTTCAGAAGCTAGAAATACTACTACAAGCTCTATCCAAAATTTTGAAAATGAGTCTATGTTAGATGAAACCGATAGCAGTACAAGTACTGGTTTTCAAATTCCAGAGAAAGTAGAAATTGCTAGAGATTCCAATGCCAGTTATGGAAAGCTAGAATGCTTGGAGAATCTGGTGTGTAATATCCTTCCAGAATTTTATATGAATGGCTCAAATGTTGGAGAAAACAATATAATTTCAAACATATTGTCTTTGAATTTTGATTCAGATGATAGTGTATTAAATAGTCCTCACAATTTAGCAAATTTGCTCCTTGTTGAGACTGATAAATGCAATGGGCTGTCAAAGGAAATATCAAGTTCATGGAAGTGTCATAATAGCAAGCAGTCAAGATTTTTCTTTGCAAGGTCAGAAGGTTCTATAGAAAGATCAATCCATTATTCCACTCCCAATTTGGCATCATCTAGGAAATTGCAGAGGGAGTGGGAAAATGGACAAGATGTTTTAGAAATTACAAATGGACATGAACTGTTGAATATTAATGGACTATCTAATAATGCTTCTAGCCCAAAGGTGCAAGGATTTCAGAGTACTTCAAAGGGAAACACATTTTTGGTTCCTTCAGAGGCCAAGGGTGAGTTTTGTCTTCTTTTGTTGTTGGATATTAGTAAATTTTTTTTAATAATTGTGTTTTACGTCTTGCTAATATGGCATTTACAACTTTTGTTTCCTTTTATCCATCCATTTTAAGCCTTTGTATTTTTCCAAGTTTGTTATCTACGGATATAGACTTATTTTTATGGATCTAAATATAAGAGATAACCATTTTCAGATGAGCCTGAATTTTAATATCTAACACTACACAGGTGATATCCCTAAGTTGCACCAGGACATTACCAATGTCATGTAGGATTTCTAGATATTGCTTGGCCATCTTGGGGACTTCTTAGCATAACTTTCCAAAATCAGCTCCTAAGAGAAATGAAATATAAGGCCTTAGCGCTACACTCACTCACCAACACATTACCCCTTACTAAGAGACTATTAAATCTCTAATTCAACCAAGATTTGGATTTTTTTTTCTTTAAATTAGCTAGGTCAGACCCTCTTTTACTCTTACTATTTGCTCTGCCCTGCCTCTATCCTCCCACAAAAACATACCCTATGTTATAATGTTGTACTAATGGTAGGTTTTGAACAATTCTTCATGAATTTTGAATTTTGTACTTGTAAATATAAATCCACACCAAAATATGAGACCCAGGTCTTAGTGAGGCTATTATATTCCATTGAAGAAGCAACACATCCCACATGGGGAGTCAGAGTGGAATGCATAAACATGCCATAGGGCCTGAAGGGAATTGAAACTTAAAACTAATTCATAATCAGATAATTAGGGCAAGGCACTTTCACATTCCACTCAAGTAGGATGGAGACATGCTTTATTACCCTTACAAAGAAATAGTTTACGGTTGGTAGTTCAAATAGGGAATATGAACCTCATCATGATTTTCTCTATCCTTTGCTTCATCATAAATGTGCATTTCATGGTCAAGTAAATTCCTTCATTTTGAAATTCACAAATATTGATAAGAATATGCCTTTATGTAACTGTGCATTACAAGAACATTGTAGAATACTAGTCTCTCCAACCTTTTCTATCGGTTTAGTAAATCTCAAAAGCCAACCAGAATCTAAATTTTAGTGTAGTATTATTTAGGTAACCATACATTCTAAGGAAACTTCAGTTCTTATCAATGGTTATTTCTCTCTATGAACTATTGTCCAATCATCATGGAAGTTGTTTCAGATCCTATCCATCTCAACACAGAGCTGATATATATTTTCTTATACCTAATAGTTTGCAAGCTTTTCAAGTTTAATTCATGCTTAACCAGTTGTCATGCCTTTCAAATAACTAATATCATCACCTAGAAGCCAAATATACAACCCTTTAAAGGTTTCTCTAAAGACACAATGTTGTAAGAGTAGGGTATTTCTGTTTATATTTGCAACATGAATCTTTAATTATTGAATCCACTATTAGGTGCCCTTATATCCAAGGAATAACGATTCACAAAGCATAACTCCTCCATACAAAATGGTACCTTTGAAACAGTAAATGATTCAATGCTAAATACTTTGTTGATGTAATTGTAACTTAATAATGTATTCACTTGTATTTCTTATCTATTGTAACTCGATGTTTATTCTGGGATGTATTGTAATGTAATTGAGTCATGTCATACCCCGATGTTTATTCCGGGAAGTTTCTATAATGAGAAAGTCATGTCTAGTCATTGTGCGTAACCCTCCTATTGGTCAAGGGTTGAAGTCCCCACAGTTGTGGGGCCCTAGGGTTCTTAGACTATCCTAGAGATGTCGACCCTAGGTAAGTCATTGTAAGTCAGGGAAATAGTCCCCACCATTGTGTTACCCTCCTATTGGATGGAGGAGGAAAAGTCCCCACAAGTTGTGGGGCACTAGGGTTATTAGACACTCCTAGAGATGTCAGCTCTAGTAAGTAATTGTTAAGTGAGGCTGACATGTTGGAGTGAATTTTAAGTGAAAGAAAGAAGTTATTGGAGCGCATGAGTGAGAGGAGAATTTATTGGGACAAGAGAGAGAGACTGTTGCTATCGCGAGATCATATTTATGTTTTTGGGTTTTACTTTTGGTGCTGATTCTATCTCTAGGGAAGTTGTGGCGTTTTCTCCTTTATGGTTTCCCCGAGAAAAATTCTGTGTGTCTCTTGTCTCTTGTGTTTTATTTCTATGCATGTTATTCTCTCAGTTAAAGATCCTAAGATCATAATCCTAGCTTGAATGATGAAAAAATAGCATGGTATTAGAGCTAACCTGAGAAGAATACATTGTACAACTGTAGAAGCTAGGGCTTCTTAAATTTTGCGTCTCTCTCCACAATCCATCAGCAAAAGTATGCTAGGCTGACTCTCCATTGAAGGGCGCTTCTTTCTGTCGAAGCAAAATTTGATTCCGAGCATTTTGAGTTTTGGTGCAGAAAATTAGGGCTTCTTGCGAAAGAGGAATTTTTAAGTGAGCCCAGCATAAGATTTCTCTCCTCATCAAAATCTAATTTTAGAGACATAGATCAAGTTTTTTGGTTGGGTGAAACTCCAAGAAATTCAAACCCTAGTTTGACCCCGAGCTAGAAAAACCCTAAATACTAAAACGGCTAAGTTTTGGTACATTCGCTATATCCCAATATTTGCAAAGGATTAGGAGCTGAAAATTTCAAATGCTGAAGAAAACATACTTATTTACACTGTGTCCAAAATTCAGCCTCATATTCAATATATTCTGGGAGATATGATCCCTCCAAGTTAGGGTTCCATCCTCTTCCAGAATTCATCCATAAACAGCATACCTGGGGAGAATTGCTATATCTTGAGCTACACAGGTCCAAATTTCATGTATGAATATGTTCCAGAAAGGGCATGGACTTTAATTTCTGGGGCCTGAGTTTCAAACTCACAAGATGAACCAGTTACACGTGGAAGTCCGTACAACGTCGTTGTTCTGAACAGTCCTATAAAAGGTCACCATGGGAAAAGGACCATAAGTCCCCATTGGTGAAACCAATTCTGATGAAACATATGGTGTTGGAATAGGGACATGGTGGGTTACCTCAGTGAAAAGTTTCATACAAATAGGAGCCATAATTTCGGATGTATCATAGAAATAGGTAAGGCATTTGTGTAGAAGAAATTGGAAAACTAGGGCTTCCTATTTCGAGAGCTTCCCTCCACTGTTTTCAGAAAAGGAGTACATTGGACAGCTCCATTTGAAGAGATATATATTTCTATCCAATTAGGTATAAAATATTCCAAGTTTTGAAAATTAGGGTTTCTCTGACAAACGCTAGATCAGCCAGCTCCAAAACCAGAACGAACACCTCAAATTAGTAAGATCTAATCTATTTGTTATTTTCATTTGAGGTTCTCATTTCAAAAGTGATCCATCACATCAGCTTGATGATAATATTTTTTGTATAGGATTATGCACCTAATAACCATAGGTATGGGGTTACCAACATACTCTATTACTTGCAGACAATTGACTTCTAAAGCATAGAATAGGAAATAGGAGGGTTAGAAGGACTTACTTGTTAAACGAAGGTCGATCCTTGCTATCCTCTTCCTCTCTATTCTGCTTCCAAAGTCTTCAGGATTGCTCCTCTTTCACCTGTCAAGAAACACTCTTCCATATACAAGATGATTCATGTACATATAAGTAGGTTAGATAAAACACATATTATACTGAAATATAAACATTTATCCAATCACAAGACATGAAACACATATGGGAGAACTAATCTCGTTATTATCAATAATGGAAAGAGTTAAACTTTACAACCCAGCGTCTGAGACAAGAAATCCTCTGCAACCAAAGGATTCTGAGTTTCTCTGCTCCAAAGGCTTCTGTAAACAATCCACCAGCATAACTTTGCTCTCCAAGTGTAAGTCTCAACACCCTCCCCAAGGCCTTTATTTATATGGGTGAAATAAGGCAGTTCTCGAAGGTTGGGGAAGTTGTAGCAGTTAAGGAAATTAAGTTTAATGACTTAACTAATCTCTAATCAGCAAGTGTTTTTATGTTTTTAATTTTTAAGACATATTCGTGGGTATGTAGTAGAGCAACCCGCGAATGATTCGCGACTTACCATAAAGGCAACCCGCGAATACATATATTCGTGACTTGTAACAACCAAGACTCGTGAGTGATGCACGAGTTGTATAAAAGGATAGTCGTAAATACATCTCAACATAGGCAAATGACAAAGTAACTAGGTGAATGGTGAAAGAATGTATTTCATAATAAATGAAGCTATAGTGTTTTGGGAATACCTCTATCCATAAGTGTCCTTTTGTGTGCCAACATGAGGGATGTCGGCACTCAGATGGAGAGGTTCCATTCAGGTGTATAACAGATGCCCCTAATGTGTGAGGTCAGAGGGGAACGATGGCCGAAATACATTATAATCTGTAGCTATGGAGAAACTCAGGAATCCAATGGATCAGAGAGAGTACCTGAAACAAATAAATAGTAATGTCATATACAAAGTTACATCTGAGGATGCTATGTTCAATTTACTAGAACACTAGCTCCTTTACAATATTTGAGTACATCATATAATACGGGTAAAAACCACGTATATTACAAAGGTGGATCGAAGCCACAATATACAATAATGATGAGTCTTCAAAGATCTAGAAGCTATGTACATTGATCGAACATAATCTTGCGCAACTTAGTCCATAAGTGTGAACTAAGGTCTTCATAAAGGATCCCAAAGAACCAGTACAATCCAAGCCATGTGAATAAGGGTAAGCTGAAGTCAAACATGGAAAGGATTCAACAGTTTGTCAACCAATAAGGGATAGTCGACAACTGAAGCAAAGGAATCCACCAATGATGAAAGTGAGTCTTGTGGTACGATCATCAAAACTCTAGGTATTCGTCATCAGGAAGTACTGAAATGGAACCATGCTGCGATAAGGAAGGAAACAGATCCTCCAACGAATCACAAGAGTGACTTGGAACTAGGAAAAGAAGAGAGACACAAATATATAACATATATAACAGTGATGGAATCAGGCTATAGATTAGACATTGGGAATAATCCTTGAATAGTGAGCACAACACAGAGATGACCCAAGGCAACGTATAATGGATAGATAGAACAACTAGAATTATCTGTCATGTAGGAGACATATCAGATTCCCCAGGTATAACGGACAAGAGGAGGAGTAAGAAACCCAAAGTGATAGCTGAACACAAGTACACACTGAAACATGGATATCAAAAAGCAAAGAGTGCTATGTTCAAGGATGACATGCTGCCATTACTAAAAACAAGAGAAAACTTCTTCCTTACCTTCCCTGTTAAGTTTTAATGAGTCCAGGAAAGTAAACTCGGTTCCATCTTCATTTTTTAACAAGCTTGAAGATATGGGAGAATAATGCTTGATACACTGATTCGTGGATTTAATGAGCCCGAACTAGTACATGCTCAGCCGGTATTTTTACATTTAGAGAGTTTGAAAATGCCAAAAAAGACTCCAGGGGGATCCTTTTTCGTCCAATTTAGTCTCCTGAGGCCGAAAAAGTATAAAACAAACCACAGAAGAACTCTCTTAACTTCTGAAGAAGAAAAGGTGAACCTTTTTCG
>LPNX010986223.1:557032-573098 GCA_001517045.1 Pseudotsuga menziesii
GATAGTGGAGTCGCCAGATGGATCGACTTTTAATTTTTATGTTTTTTAAAGACTAGATCAATCAAATTTTTTTTTTAATCTTTTTAGTTGTTTAGAAAAAATTTAAGCTAATTCGTACTCGGGAATAAACAGATTTATCCCTAGCGATGGCACCAAAAAGTGTTGCCACCTTTTTACACACCTGGATCACGTGGCAGAAATATTCAAGCCACTCGGTGTGTCCTTGGGGGCAAGTCTCGAGTCAAGGCTGTCACCTTGTTCTTGACTCCTTCGTTTAGGCTCAACTCCTAACGAAGCCAAGGGGGGTAGACCCTATTAAGTTACTAAGGATGATTACTTAGTGTGTTGATGTTAAACTGAATCAGTTACTTAGGAGTTTGAATATTTTAACTATAGACAATTGAAGATGACAAGATACGAAAATAACACATGAAAGCACAAAGCTGATAAACAATATATATATGAAGCAAAAATGACCAGTGCCTTAATAATGGAGTCAAATCAAAGAGATCAGTGTGCTTGCATGTGTTTGGAGTGACTGTTTTGTGATTGCATCTTGGTATGTTTTAAGTTAAAATTGAAGTATGAATTGATTAAATTAGGCTAAAGGGGGACTCCAGATATACCCGAGAGTACTTGGAGTATGTCCAAAACAAAACCTTTACGGCTACCCGCAAGGAATATGTGGGCTGAAATGGAGTCTCTGGGGCTATTGTTCATAATGCACCCGTTAGGGTGTGACGGAGATCGGTGCCTCGAGGTCACTTTTCAATAAGTTCCCGCTTCCTTTGGGTATTTTTCCACCGTAGAGGTTCGATCGAGGTGTTGGATTTTCACCTGATGGTTTGTCAATTGGGGAGAGTGAGTCCTAATTATTCTATTCACCCTAGTTCTTTTGATATAGCTTGACTGATCAGATGAACCATAGCCAAGTGCAGAGCATACACACTGGAGTCTTGTAAATTTTAATAAGTTTTAACTAAGTGTTCTTGTTTAAAAGAAAAAAAACCTCCAAGGACCTCTTTCGATCCAAGTGGATCTCAATCAAGGAATCAAGAAGGGTTTAATTTTAAATTGCTGACAAACAAAAGATGAAAAATAAAACAACTACACAAATCTGGTTTTCTGATTAATCCTACCACGAATCTCTTTCCCCTTGCGGGTCACTCGAGAAATCGTGGGGTAAGTATTATTATTACTTTGAAATGTAAGAAAAAGATCAAGTATACTACCCTGCAAATCAGATCAATTCTAGTGAAAAAGGAATAAGCAAAAAATGATGAAAATGGCACCGACGCGAATCCCCCAAGGGGGGATGGGGAATGGGCTCGAAAGAGCCTATTCAAAGAATGATTTTATTACAGTGGTTAAAATATAAAAGCACTGATAAATCAGTGCTTTATTTGTCCTTATATAGGCTGAAACAAAGATCTTACAGTTATAGAAAAATTTTAAGAATTTTGTGACAAAAGGGAGACCCCTGGGGGGATTTGAGCGCTCCAAAAGCCACTTTGGACAGAAGTTTCCGTTCTTCTCTGTCAAAGCTGATAAAGTATAGTGAGAATGTTAGAATAACAAATTCCCAAAATCACTTTAATATTACCTTTGGGTCAGCCTACTTTATCTCAAAAAGTAATGAAAATAAACTAGCTAAATCGGTGAAAAAGGAACCAAGGAAAGCAAGCTTTCCTTGGGATCTTTGCTTGCTATTTGTGCAGCCAATTAAAAGAACTGATATTGCAGAATATTGAAATTTATTTTTCAGCAAATGAAACTACCTTAACAGCAAGCTATGAATTTTCACTAAATTACTTGCGAGACTAAGGTACTTTTAGCTAGATCTCTTGAATTTGAACATTATGAGCAAAACAAAACTAAGATCTAGAATAAAGGAGGGATATTACTGATCAGATGTATGTGTGTTTTTCCTGATGAGATAGATCAGATTAATAAGAATCCTTTAAAGTAACCAGTTTGAGGAAAGTTTAATAATTTTTAAAGGAGAGAAAGGTGAAGAAAGGTGCTTGTTGTTGAAGCAGATCTACCGAGGGAACTTGGTAGAGAAGCACCGAGGGGCATGATCTTAGAAATATATGCTGGAAATCAATGGAATCAAACCTAAACCATAGATCTTCCAGCCACGGCAAACCTGTAAGCTACAACACAACTCCTGCAGACAGAACTATCAGATCTGAAGATACATATGAGAAAGGGATGATACAGTATGCAAATAACCTTATTTAACATACAGGTATTAACTCATTCAAACATATGCAGAAAATAGAAAGTAAGTAAGCTTACTTACAATGATCTATCCTTATGATTTCAGAAACCATTCAGGCAGACAATAATTAAGTGCAACAAATTGGAAAAATAGCAGTTTCACCTCGAATGCAGCAAGACAATGGCAATCCACACATGAAAGGTACTCCACAATTGAGCCTCCAAATCTTCTCTTTGTTTCAACAAATGAAAATCAGTACACAGTTACAATGGCAAGCCCTTCAGTCCAGCTCTAACTAGCTTGGAAGAGGAGGATGTGCTTGGATATATACAATTTAAAGGCCATCTAGCCCGGGGGGCGTGCAATTACTCATGGAATAAAGTGAAATCAACTGATGGAGATTCTGTCAATGCTTGATTTGTGTCTAGCTGAGCCAGATCTGAGTCTCACTGAGTGCAACTGTTAATCGGGGGGCTGATCTGACTGACACCTCAACTTGTTGACTGAAGAATCCACCAAAAATCATCTAGTTGATCCAAAAACATGTTGAGGAGAGAGGGAGGGCGAAATTCCTCATAAAGGATGCTCAATATCAAGTCTGGATCTGATTTTATCACCTCCTTCAGTCAAGGATTTGTTAGATCCAGTCAATCTGCTTCAGATCTAACTGATTTCAATCAAATCGACTGAGAATTCATTGATTTATGATTTTGGATTTGCTCCATTATTCATCAATTTATTAATTAAAATAATCAATAATTGATTTTTGGGGCTTTCTGACCTGAGTGATGGAAAATCACTCAAAACTAGGAAACAGTGGGTCCATGGGTTTACATGGTGCTCTTATCTTGAAAATGAGCACCTACATGACTGAAACTGATTATTTGGCCCACTTTTTTTACAAAATCGAATTTTCCAATTAAGCTATTAAAAAATAGCCTAAGTTTTGGAAAAATTAAATTTTAATAAAAAACACTGAAAAAACTAAAAAATTGAAAAATTGAAAAACACATAGGGGGACTTAGACATGTTCATATGACTCAAAAATGATGTCTAGCATGTTTATACATTGACACATAGACTCTAATAACCTCAACAAGCATAAATTCCAAGCCGACCACCCCAACTTTGGAGGTATGGAGTGAAAAACTCAGAAATTATCAGTCGTTTGTTCAACAACCAATAATAACCAAGGGAAAAAACACCCTAGGCTGATCGGATTGACAAATAAATTCTAAGAGACCGAGTCTTTTACAGACACTATCATGCTATAACATTTATTACAATTCCCTCATGGGGTATGAACATGTGATATAGTACAACAAGCACTTCCCAGAAGTACTTCCAAAGGTCTTTTTGAAGTCCAAACAAGTTAGCCCTGTCCAGTTCATCGGGCTCACTTGATAAAAACCACTAAGTACAACTTAGGTGGTAACAGTTTTGTAAGCCCAAAGATCAGGATATAACATGATGTGCCAATTAGAACGGGCTACATCAATTGTCCATTTAAGGATAGTTTTCAAAGTCTTGTTTACAGCCTCAACCTGACCATTTGCTTGCGGATAGTATGGATAAGAGTGTTCTTGTCTAAATCTGAGCATTGTAGTCAGTTCCGTCATCATATTATTTTGAAAATGATTGCCATGGTCAATGACAATCACTTTGGGAATACCAAACCATGCGATAATTTGATTGAAAACAAAGGAAGCTGTTGTTTCCCTGTTGTCTTTAAAAGTAGGCATTACCTCTGCCCATTTCATAAAATAGTCAACAATTACAATGATGTATTTATTCCCCCCAGCTGAGACTGGGTTGCACGTCACATAATTGATCCCCCATTTCATGAAGGGGCCTACCAAGACAACAGGAAATAACGGAGCAGGATGCGACCGCAATTTTATGGTGTAAAGCTGACACGGATGACAGCGCTTCATGGCTTCCACACAATCCTGGAAGATCGTGGGCCAGAAATATCCAGCATGCAATATCTTCTAGGCCATTGCTAACCCAGATAAATGACCCCCACATGCTCCGCTATGGGAATCATTTAGGACAATCTCCGCTTCCTCATGAGTAAGGCAACGACGCAAGACAGAATCTACCCCTCGTCGATATAATGTATCTCCTATAATGAGGTAGTTCTTGGCATGAAGGCATAACTTATGTCATTGCTCCCTAGAGTAAGCAGCAGGATACTTCAAATTCTGGATATATATAAGAATATCTCCGTACCAAGGATCAGAGGTGGATATGAGGAAGATGTGCTCATCTGGGAATGAGTCTTCTTCAACCGCTACATTCTCTTTAGTGGGAAATTCTGCTATTAGCTCAACAAAAACTAAGGACTTTTTAGACTTAGCATATTGGAAATCTAAGTCAAACTCTTGGAGAATTACTATCCAGTTGTTAAATTTTCTCCCAACAATCCGTCAGGATAAGACATATTGGAACGGATTCACATCCGCCACTACTGTTGTGGTCCTCAGTAAAATGTATTGGCGCAACCTCTGTACAGCATAAACAGCTGCTAAGGCTAACTTCTCGACGTGGGAGTATCTAAGCTCAGGTCTGGCCAAAGTACGGCTAAGATAATAGACAACATGCTCAACAATCTTGTCGTCCTCCTGGACTAGAACTACCCCAATGGTCGACTCCAACGCGGCCAGATATAATATGAAATCCCTAGAATAATCTAGTGGATGTAGCAAAAGAGGCGACATCAAAGCTTTTTTCAATGCCTCGAATGCAAGTTGTGCGGTTTCATCCCATAAAAATGGGGTGTCCTGCTTGAGCAAGTGCATGAAACCTTTAGTGATCTTGGCATAATTAACGATAAAACATCGAAGGAAGTTAGACTTTCCTTGTAGTATTTGAATTTTCCTGAGAGAACGAGGAGGAGGCAGATTTACAATGGCCTCAACTTTTAATGGATCCACCTGGATGCCTCTACTAGAGACAATGAATCCGAGTAATCTACCTGAATCAATGCAGAATACACACTTGTGCGGATTCAAGAGAATTTTATAATATCTGCATCGTTCAAAAATTAACCGTAAATGATCTAGATGTTGGATCCTCTTGCGAGAATGTGCAGGAAAATCATCAAGGCAGGGTTCGATAATGGTTTTTATATCATGAAAAGCAAAGCTCATAGCCCGTTGAAAGGTAGCCCCAACATTTTTCAATCCTAAGGGCATTTTTCTATACGCGAATGTACCCCAAGGGAAAATGAAAGCATTTTTATGTTGGTCTTCCGGTTTTATTTGGATTTGATTGTAGATGAAGAAACCATCCATAGACGAGAACACCTTACTCCCCGCACATGCATCTATGATCTGGTCAATAAATAGTGTGGGGTAATTGTCCTTAGGAAAGGATTTATTGAGGTCTCTAAAGTTTGTACAAACACGAATAGTCCCTTTCTTTTTATCAATTGGAACAGGGTTGGACACCCATTCAGTTAAATCTATGGGATATATAAAACCAGCTTTCAACAGCTTTTCAACTTCTGCCTTCATAGCTGCCGCTTTACGCGGGTTCATGGGTCTTAATTTCTGTCGAACCGGCTTAGCATCAGGATAGGTTCGGATTTCATGTTGGACAATAGATGGATCAATGCCTGGCATCTCCTCATATGACCAGGCAAAGATATCGCGCAATTCCTTGAAAAGGGCAGTGTAGATGGAAATCTCCTTCGGAGAGCAGTTTGCACCTATATAGATGTTTTCCACGACATCTAGATTTACAGAGATATTGATGGGTATAGTGGCGGAAATGTTTTCCATATTCCCCTCAGCAAACACCCCTTCCCTAGGCAAAGGGTTTATAGGTACCTCAATATCATCTGACAGTCTCACTTTAAACTCTTGGTTTTCTATCTTGCTTAGATCTGGAATAAAATAGGATCAATGATGAAGATCCTCACAAATATTATCATGTCCACTCATGGCTTCTAGAATAGCTTCATCGAAAGGTAAAAATGCATCTAAGAAATCTATGGAATGTAAATATTTTTCTGCCCATGCGGGAAAATAGACTTCTTCCAGATCATCTGAGACTGATAGAGTATCTGGAATGGGATCAACAGTGGCTTCAGTGATGGCTTGATAAGCTACTTCCACTGCCAATAAGGGCACTTCTAGTTCATGGAGAGTTGGGAGGACCCAAGGATCAGTCCTATCGACAACCGTAGCGATGGAATTCCCCATATTAGTAGAACCAATGTAGTTCACCGGGGCTGGAAGATCGAATGTTCCCATTAATGATGCGTACATTCCAGCCCCCAAGCTCTGTGCAGCAGGTTTGGCCTGATCAACCAATGGCACAGTGGAATCCTTAGACTCTAAATGGCCTTTTCGGGTAAAATCAAGTTGGTCAACAGTAACCAACTTGCCCTCATGTGGAAAAACCATGACACGAAGAACAGTCGATGCAACAACAGACATTGCATAAGTCCAATTCCTTCCCAGAAGCAAATTGTAGTCCACGGAGCATCAATCACTTCAACTTCAACAGACACTGCCTTGCCTGCTAACTTAATCTCAAAAGCTGGTAGGATACCATGAGGATGGAAGGATCTTCCATCGAAAGCAGTAAGTAAAGTGTTTGATGCGACCACCTCTGGGGATCCAAGAGCCTTCCAGCAGGCCAGGGACATAACACATGTAGAGGCTCCCTCATTGACAACTGCCCTTCCAATGGTATTACCACCATGGACAACATCTATTAATAGGGCTACATGGTAAGGCAGGCAAATTTTGACATCCGATAGATTGAATTTCGCCATGAGAATCGAAGAATCCATGCTACCTAAAGCTGCTAAGAGAGCATCCCGTTGGGTCGGACAACTCTGTAACATGTCTAAAGCTGACATTGCACACGGGGTTTGAGCTAAATATTCAACCACAGAGTAGTTTGAAGTAGCCCTAGCATTGGGGTTATGCAAGGTCTTCTTGAAAACACCTTTTGGTATTTTCGGCATAGTTTCGGCAGGTTTCTCTATTGTGAGAGGGTTGGAAGGTTCACCTATAGCTTTACCCTTCTCAAGAGTCTTGTTCTCATAGTTTTGTTCCTGGTTTGCAACAAAGTCAAAGATCGAACCATGTTGATATAATTAGGGTCAGGGGCAGTTTGAGTGCCCCCTGCTACATTAGAAGCTAAAGCAGTGTTCTGTCCTTGGGGAAAAGGATCCTTTAGGACAGCTCGTTGTTGAGCTTTGAGCATCTTTTGGGCTTGATCCATAAGGGGACAAAGGTGAGTAAGGTGGTCCTCTTGGCACAACTTACAAGGGAACTTGACCTTCTTCTTTTCTTTTTCCCCCCATCAACATTGTTTGCGGGCTTTGGCTTGTTTTGGTTTCCCTCTCCCTTTTTACCCTTATTTTTCTTCCCGCCGGGCTGCTGATTGCCCTTCTGAGAAGTTTGCACAAAAAAATTTGCATTCTGGGGAGAGGGGGAAGCCTTTGCTGCCTCCGCCGTAGACTGTTTGACAGAAAATTGGTGAAGTTGTTTAGTCAAAGACTCTACTGTGGGAGTGTTAACGGAACCAACCACACCATCGGCATGGGGTCTGGGCTTAGGCTTCTCCACTTCGTGCGAAGGCCTCGGTGCCTCAGGGATGATCTCATATAATATCCCAGACTGTGAATAAATCAAATCTAACTGCTGGGCCCTGAGTATGGCTTCTTCTTCATTCATTACTCCTGATGTGGAAACATCCTTAGATATGTATGGAAACAATGATTCAAGGAACCATTCTAATAGAAACTCAGGAGGAATGGTGGCTTTTATAAGACTCTTTCACCTCCTCCACTCTTGGATATGATCCGAGATGTGGGTGGCCTTGTTTTGTCTAAAAGTAGACAACAAGTCCGTTTCAAAATCGTATCGAACCGGAAGCTGAAAGTGGCTAAGGAAAGCAGTAGCCAAATCCCAGAAACTACTAAAGGCAGCAGAAGGAAATTCAATATACCATTTTGTAGCCATACCTATCAAGGTCCTCTGGAATAGTCTCAATCTAATTGAATCCTCATTCAACGAATTGGAAGAACACCATAAGTGAAAGGAGGTGGAATGTGCCCCAGGATCTTCACCAGCTTTACCTTCGAACGTAGGGATATCCGAGGGCAACTTGGTCGGAACAGGTGGCCACAAGGGGTCATGCCTCACTGGTTCATTCATCAATTTTGACAAGTATGGCAAGTTTAAAGTTTCCAGAAAAGGAAGTTTGGGCCTAACTGGGGCACTAGATGTGCCAACTTGGGGATTAGAGGGACCTGCCCCCAAATGCCCATGGGTAAAAGTGGGGTTTCCCCCAGCCACCAGTTGTGAAGTGGGAAGGTTTCTTTGAAACGGATTCCATCCGTAAGCCACAGGATTGTGGGTGGGAGGTGCAATGTAAGTGGTTCGGGCCGTCCCCATAGAAACATGGTTCTGAAATACTGGAGCAGGTATCCCTCTGCTAAACAACGAAAAGGGAGAGCTCGTGTATGGGACAGAAATAGGGGTTTGGAAGCTTTTCCCATAAGAGGTATTGCTCCCAAACTGTACTCCTACATATTAAGGAGATGGACCTACGTATGGATTGGATGGGGGAATGTGCCCTCCATTCCAAGGGAATCCTTGAACATAAGCCGAGGATCCTACCGGACCACTCTGGGTAGTGTAAGGGAAGGAAGAAGGAATGGTAGGTATACTGGGGATCCCAGCAACCATGTCACCAGAAGTACCTCCTATGTTGGAGTGAACCGGTGGTTGGACTACCCGGCTCGCTCGAGTCAAAGGTGTAGAAGGCAAACTAGATCTAGGGGCACTAACCGGGGGAGGTAGTACCCCTTCAACCAGAAGGGTTGAGGTGAACACAAAAGGACTTTCTTCCATAGAAGACATGACTCTACCCACAGGGACACCTAGCACTGGTGAATCAAATGGTCTAACCTTCACGATCACAGGATCGTTTAAATCAGTCAAGGGGGAGATAAAATTTCTTACAAACTCATCAGTTTGCGATTATTCTATCTCAACTGTGTCAAGATTAAAATGGTTAACAATGAGTTCTGGTTCACCAAGAACTTCACTTATTCCTACAGGTTCAAATGAACCCTCTGTGTCTAATCTCCTCCTTTGGGGTAAAGGTGGAGGCTCCAATGTGTTGATAGGAGGAAGGTTTCTCAACCTTCTTGACCTTCTAAAAGGTTGGTCCTCCAGAATTGAAAATTTAACTAATCACACCCTAAGGTCAACTACACACAGGCAAGACCACAGAGCATACACTAAAAAATTCCTAAAGTCTCAAGCAATCAAGCCAGGGTAAAGGATATACTTTCCCGAAGAAAGCTGATGAACGATTACTTGCTGTCCTTGAAGTGGTTCTTAGGCACAAGCGGAGGAATCACCGACCGCCCTCCTACACTTTCAACAAGGGTTACCTTCCAAGCCCATTCAAGGTGAACCAGAAATAACCTTCCGGTTTACCTAGGTATGAACCCTAAAAAGACAAGAGACTAAAGGCTACCTTGGTAGTATCAACAGTCTAAGGGGACAGTCGTCAGCCGAACTCGTACACATGGGTAGGGTAGCTGAGCTTGAAACTCTGTCTAGGACAGAATCCCCAGATACCTAAAAGTCCTGGGTTACGTTTTGACAAGGATTCAGAGGGTTATATCCTCTATCCAAGACTCCACACGGCCTAGTGCTTAACTCTCGTTTGAGAGGAGCTTTCCAGATACAATGATAAAGTAAAGGATTTACCTAAAGAAAGGTCCACTACGTCTGATTTTATAACTTGTGGGAAGTTTACACTCCCTAGCCCACAAGTCTAGCCTAAGCTAGTAGGTGAAAGGCCCCTAGAAATAAAAACTTACTAGTAAATTTTAATTTATGCGTTTATTCTAGAGGGCTGTTCTTTACTCAAGAGGTAACAAAATGATATACTGTATGGTGTTTTGACTCAAACAAGAAACAAATGAAAGTAAAGGTGTATTCAAAGCAAACTACTACTATAAAATAAACTTCTTTTCATTTTCTTGCAAATATGTATTGATGAATTAAATGCAACAATAAGAGAAACTAAGCCTATATTTTTGTATATTTTGAGATTATATTTTTAAAATGAAACAAACACTACTTATGCAAAATCACAATGCAAAAGATTAACTATGTTTTCTTTTCACGTTTAAAAATTCTCAAAAATCTACTATGCATCTACAATGCACTCTACTTGAGTAAACTTGAAACCTATAAACTGTATAAAAGCCACAAACTGAAGCAAATAGGTAGACAAAACCAACAGAACACCACAAAGAGGAATGCTAGGAATCCTAGCTTAGGTGCAAACAATGACAAGAATCACTGCAGACTTACATAGGCAAGTGACAACCAGCCACTGTCAGAAGACAGACTGGAAAAAACAGAGCCCTAGACCCTGATCACTGATCTGGACTAAGACACTTTAACCCACTACCCAAACAGGCCAAAAACTTTAGAATGCAAACAGTAAATAAATCAAGAACAAAAGACTCAAGGGATTTCAAGAAGCACAAATTGTGATCACCTGAGGCATTCAAACAAACCCTACAGCATTCTTAAAGAAAATCTTCTCAGAAAACAAGGACTATACCAAGAAAAAGAACAAGAAAACTCTTACTTAAAAATCCCAATTTCCAAGAGTATTCGCGACTGTGTATAAGAGCAGGTCGTGAATGATACGCGACTGTCTAGTATTACAACCTGCGAATGCACAGCAGTATTGGCGACTGTCTAGAAAGACAACCCGCGAATGGGTATGAAATTTTTCTCAAAAACAATCAAGAAAAAACCCAAGACTTTCAAATGCTGAAGCAAATAAGAACCAGGATAAAAATCACAAACAGACTCACAAGCAAAATTGGTCAGGACGACAGATATGACCTATAGCACTCTAGGCTATCCCCAGCAGAGTCACCAGTTCTGTTGTACAGGATTATGCACCTAATAACCATAGGTCTAGGGTTACCAACATACTCTATTACTTGCAGACAATTGAATTCTAAAGCATAGAATAGGAAATAGGAGGGTTAGAAGGACTTACTTGTTAAACGAAGGTCGATCCTTGCTATCCTCTTCGTCTCTGTTCCGCTTCCAAAGTCTTTAGGATTGCTCCTCTTTCACCTGTCAAGAAACACCCTTCCAGATACAAGATGATTCATGTACATATAAGCAGGTTAGATAAAACACATATTATACTGAAATATAAACATTTATCCAATCACAAGACATGAAACACATAACTTTGAGTTTCTCTTCTCCAAAGGCTTCTGTAAGCAATCCACCAGCATAACTTTTCTCTCCAAGTGTAAGTCTCAACACCCTCCCTAAGGCCTGTATTTATATGGGTGAAATAAGGCAGTTCTCGAAGGTTGGGTAAGTTGTAGCAGTTAAGGAAATTAAGTTAAATAACTTAACTAATCTCTAATCAGCGAGTGTTTTTATGTTTTTAATGTTTAAGACATATTCACGGGTATGTAGTAGAGCAACCCGTGAATGATTCGTGACTTACAATAAAGGCAACCCATGAATACATAGATTTGCGACTTGTAACAACCGAGACTAACGAGTTGTATAAAAGGATAGTGGTGAATACATCTCAACATAGGAAAATGAAAAAGTAACTAGGTGAATGGTGAAAGAATGTATTTCATAATAAACCAAGCTATGGTGTTTTGGGCATACCTCTATCCATAAGTGTCCTTTTGTGTGCCAACATGAGGGATGTTGGCACTCGGACAGAGAGGTGCCATTCAGGTGTATAAAAATCTTGGTAAAGTTGACAACTTCCAAGAATGGAATTATATGATCTCTCTGAAGAAAATGAATTGGACACCTACATGAGTAGAGAGGTTCCAGTTCTAGAGGGAGATAAGGTTAAAAGCCTTACACAAGAAGAACTTGGTCAAGGCCAAGAAGATCATTGTTGATTCAATCATGAATCAACTTGTACCACAAGTGTCTTCCCTAAAGACACCAAATATTTTTTATTCCTTGACCAAGCCATTTGAAGGGAAGAACATACATCAAAATTTGACCTTAAGAAACCAGATGAAGAATGTGAAGATCCAGAATGCAGAGACCATTCAATCATACTTTACAAGCGTCTCTCAAATCAAAGAACAACTTGAAGTGGTAAAAAGAAGAAGTGAAGAATGCAGAAGTGGTGATAGCCACCTTGAATAGCCTCCCAGGATCATGGGATTCATTCATTCGAAGAATGTGTGCCAGAAGGAAGTGATTACTTTCAAGTAGAATCCGAGAAGAATAAGAAGCTCGACTCATTAGAAGAGAAGAGAATATGGGAGCAACTGAAGATCAAGCTCTCAACATCCAAAGAAGATCCCTCAATCGATGAGGAATATGAAGAGCTCAACTCTTGAAGAACCTCTTATCCACCTTAACATTTGGATAAGAAACGATGCTATTATGAATGAAGAAGACGTTGAAGCTGAAGGATCAAGAAGAAGTATACCCACGAAACAAATAAAGATAAGTATTCAATTGTCATTTCATGATATTGTTTTGTTATGCATTTGTTTATATTTAGTTCATGTATTATGCATGATAGGATGTTTGCATTAATGATAGTATACTACTAATATGCATGTTATGGGTAAGTAGCTCATGGTGCTATACAACTCTCCATTGCTACTTATCTAGAATGAAACCTCTTTGCTAACATATTGGATTAGTGCACAATCTCAATGTTGTTCTGGTAGACATGGAAGTCATCTAGAAAAGGTTCTATGAGATATGGATGAATGTTGTATTGGCTAAAGTAGTTACATGATCATATATTTATGCATAAGAATTTTCCAATATGAATATTCCTTATGAAATGTTTCTAACCATACAAATGCATTTGACTTGTAGGAAATATCGCATACATAATCGGCTACAAGCAAAGAAGGATAAAACTTGTTTCGAAGAACAAGTGATGACATTTCAAAATGATCTATAATATGACGAATGCAGTGACATCATTGACACAGAACCTTCCAAGAACAAAGGGAAGATTAGTTCAAGAAATAATGATGTATAGGATGCAGTATCGATACGTGAAAGGAAATTCATAGTTCCATCATGTAGTAGATGGAAACATCATGGTTTACAAGGCATAAAATATAAAGAGACATTTGTATCCACTGGAAGTGAAGTCACATGACATGCATAATCATTTGTGCAAATGAAAGAAGGCCTTGTATGAGTTCAGAACACACCCATGGGATAACACATACATTATGAGTTTGATGAAGATCTGAACCTATGCTATAAAGTTGATAGAGGATGACAAGCTCACAGATGAGTGTGAGAAGAACTTTTGAAAAAGTTAAAAGATAGAGGATCTTGGTATCCAGTGATCCTAGATGGATAAATAGAATATTAGTAGCATAAGAAGCTACTTGTTACTTCGGTACAAAATGTTTCAGTGCATAGAGTACGGAAGATAGAGGGAGTGACTGCAGAATATCCTCAGGTTCAACATGGTACGACAGGATGGATAGATTACTGATGACTCTAGGATTTATTGAGAGTAAAGTGGATTCCAACATTTGCTTCAAGGTTGAAGGCAGAAGATCAGTGATGCTCCTGTTATGTGTCAATACACTATTTTCTAGGCATGGAGGTGTGGACAAGGGAAGTATGCAGTAGAGATCCTGAAGAGGTTCAGGATGATGGACTGCAAGGCCATGACCACATCTATGGCATCGAACATGAAGCTATTGAGTGATGCTTCATCAGATACGGTTGATACTATGATGTATTTCCAGATGATTGGGTCCTTGATGTACCTGATACTAGATATTTTCTTCATTGTGAACACATTAAGACATGTTAACCTAATGGTTTCAAAGCATGCATGGGTACAATTGATTATGGGCTCAAGTACAATGCAAATCAGAAGATTAACCTGGAGGGTTATGTGGATTTGTATTGGGTAGGTAGTTCCATTGATAGGAAGAGCATTTCAAGGTGCTATTTTAGTATGGGATCAAGTGTGATCTCTTGGTTTGGCAGGATGGAGTCCTACATGGTGCTGAATACGACTGAGGCAAAAGATGTTGCCACTTGCTATTTGGGAGAGAGGAGTAGTGAAGCTCCAATATGTGACCTAGATCAATATCTCTTGAAAGAGGGAGTTCTAGCATAGTTGGTGAGATAGGTTGTATGAGCATAAAACCTGGTAAAGCTCATAGGTTGCTCAAATGTAAAAATACCTGTAGGTTTCCCTTAGATGTAATCGGTCCTAGCGAAGCTCACAAGTCATCCTCGGACGTAATCGTCCCTGATTTGATTCTATGCTAGAAATGGACAAAGTGAAGTTTGAGTACCTCAAGGAGAAGCTTGGTGTTCTCCATATCGAGGTCCCTTCCAAGGGGAAGTGATGAGTCCGAAAGCCATTCTGATGAGCACGCCAGATATAAGGGCTGAGCCTTTCTATCATGGTTAAAGTATTAGGTTCCTCCCATGTCAGATATGAGTGTTGAATGTCATTCTTGGAATGGAGGTACCTAGTAAGTTACTAGGAACACTTAGTCTGGGACTGAGAGAGCCATTCTGATGAGCAGGTCAGATGTAAGGGCTGAGCCATTCTGTCATACCTAAAGGATTAGGTTCCTCCCAGGTCAGATATGAGTGCTAGCCATTCTGATGATTAGGTCAGATATAAGGGCAACTTCCACTCTCTACGAGAGTGGAGGCACCTAGTCCGTTACCAGGTAGCTCAGTCTGGGACTGGGGGCCATTCTGGCAAGGGTGTAGGATTTGGTTCCTACCAGGTCAGATCTGAGTGTAGGCCATTCTGGCAAGGGTGTAGCATTTGGTTCCTACTAGGTCAGATATAAGGGAAACTGCCATTCTCTGGGAGAATGGAGGCACTTTGTCCGTTACCAGGTAGCTCAATCTAGGACTTGGGGCCATTTTAGCGAGGGTGTAGGATTTGGTTCCTACCAGGTCATATGTGAGTGCATGTCTTTCTGATGAGGGTGTAGGATTTGGTTCCTACGAGGTCAGATGTAAGTGATATCCTATCATGCTGGTGAATGTGAGTGCTGGGCCTTTCTGATGTGATTGTAGGTTCCTACATGATCAGATGTGAGTGTTGGGCATGCCTTTCTAACGAGTAGGTCAAATGTAAGTGATGGGCAGGCCATTCTGACGAGTAGGTCAGATATAAGCTCTTAAGAAGACCCACTAGTAGAAAATGAGAAATTAATGACTAAAAAAATGACTAAAATCAGGGTATAAACGACTATTTTTGAATCGGTGACTAATAGTAGCAAATCACCACTATCTTATAGCTAGTCGTATTTCACTAGTCATTAATAGCTTGACTTAGTAGTCACTGATTTAGTCATTGATTTGGTCATTGATAGACAATGATTTAGTCATTGTTTTAGTCATTGATAGTTAATGATTTAGTCATTGATTTAGTCATGGATTTAGTCATGGATTTAGTCATTGATTTAGTCATTCAATTAATCATTGATTTAGGCGCTGATTTAGTCACTGATTGCAACCATTAATAACCAAATATATGACTAAATAAACTACTAGAAGTTAACATATTAATGACTAAGCTAAATACGACTAAGATACGAGAAATTAGCTACTAATAGTCGTATATATGTGAATTTAGTCGTTTTTGTAGTCACAAATTTATGATAGGGTACGGAGGAATCGAACCACCAACCTCCTGCCCATAATTAGGAAGGCGCTCTACCATTGAGCTAGCACCCTTTAAGAAGCTGTTATTGCTTGACAATGATGATATTCAAACAAATTTATGATAGATATCAATCTACAAACTACATAA
>LPNX010986223.1:573452-589917 GCA_001517045.1 Pseudotsuga menziesii
GTTAAGTAAATCCATTTACCTTTATGCAGGAAGAACCAAGCACATGACTTGTATAACTTTTCAGATGACCCTTATCTGGTTGTAGAGCGTACAAAAACTATAAGAGGCATACATTAGTTAACACAAACAAAAAGGGATTGTAAGAAGAGATGGAAATAAAAATGAGATTCATGCTGAAGCAAAACTATAAGAGAGTCCTACATCATACCTTGCACATGTAGAAACCATCTCCTCTTTTGTAAAACTGTCTTCCTGTGTACCTATATCGTGCAAGTATAAACAATCTCGATTGTTGCATGGCTGAAAACAGAGAGAGCATTAAGCATATAAAACAAATTATCTAAGTTATGAATCGTTATAGATAAGTACAAAACAAGATTGATGGTAAAAATTATAACTCTCACAAAGTAAGAAAATTAAACCAAACAAATTTCCTATAGGAAACATGATGCAGCAACATGCACACTATATCTTCCAGAAAATTTCAATAATGAAATACATCAACTGCACTTACCATATTTTTCAGCCATGCATGGTAGTACTTAGTTGTGCCAAAACAGGCTCTGCAAACATCATATTCAAGGAAAGTATAATATTAAAGTCCAAACAGATGCAAAAATCTTACAAAAAATACAGACCACTTGAGCATCATGGAAAGTATCTGCAAACATACCGTAATGGTCTAAAATCCAACACGAATCCATTTACAGCCTGAATACAACGAATAGCTTCTTCCTCTTTCACATAGGTAATATATCTGATACATAAAAAATAAGAAGAATCAAAAGGATAAAAGATAGGCTTAGAATGTTTTCTGCTTTGTTTAACTTGAATTTTATGCATTCCAACTCAAGATGTCTAATTCATGAGAAATAATGATCATGTTCTAAGAATTGTTTTAAACTATATTTGAAAAAAATATAAACTATCATAAACCCATCTCTGTGTTCTGAGATATCTTAAATTTGCTACTAAAAAGTTAACCTACTTGAGATGAGAGACTAGAAAATAAAGGATGAGAATCAAGACAATACAGGAAGCCATTTAACACTTACACACTTGTAGTTGGATTACTGGTGGATTGCTGACTACTAGCATTGGAACGAGAAATCGATCCCTTCAGAACCTTCCCATCCTGTCCAAAGTACTCCCGCCGTTCAAGGACCTAGAAAGAGGCAATGCATTCAGTCAAGTTTTCACCCATCTCGGAAGATATTAGGAAATATATAAAGCACTTACATGGTTGAACAGAAAACTGAGTGTGAGTATGGTCGTATCACAAGATATTCAATGGCATAAATAATAGTCTCAAGTTTCCAATAACTCACATGCATTGTTTATGCCACAAAACTTGGAAAAGGAACTACTCGTTTTACCATTTTTTAATGTAAATGATCCTAAATCCTTTTCTTTGTTAATGCAGAATTACTTGTATACCTCTTCGTCTGCTAAACTTACACGTATTCCAACTATGTACACGAGGTTCCGCTGAATGACTCGCACATTACTGAGATGTTTGCGCATCTTAGATGTCCTTGCTTTTGACTTTTGGGACTTTTACCTCTTCTCAGAATTATTATCTTTCAGCCTGCCCAATCAAAAAGTGAAAGACATTAAGCAAATGAGGATATCAGGATTTTACCATAAGTGAAATAAGATAATCTAAAATCTGTTGCAACTATGAACTACCTTTAATACAGTTCAATTGCAAATTTGGTCAACTAAACTGAATACTTCCGATTACATATTTGATAGGTTCAGATGGAACTACATATAAGAAAATGTTACATTTATGATGGTACTACCTTTCACAATTGAGAGCTGTTCCAACTATTTTTTCCTTGTCATATGGTATTCTACATGCAGGACAATGCCCTTCCGTATTATCCTTCTCAGCAACTTCCATAAGATGGTGCCAACACAAGACACATATCTGGCCAGACAAAATGCAAAATTAATTGTAGACAAGAGCAAATTTGAATAATTGAATTTATCAAAATGAGAGGAAAGACCTCGATATACTGTGTGGAAGCAGAAAGCATATTTTAGGGTCAACATAGCAAAGGTACTACACACCATGTTTTTGTTATACAGTGTTAACAATACGAAGACAAAATTCTATTATAGAATGGAACATTAACATAAATCATTTTCTTGCCATTAACTTGGACAAATGTTAAAACACACTTAATATGTTCATAAAGAAAAGGAGTTTACCACGATTTTCTGGAGTCACATGTCAAGTATTATCTGTGAGTTGAACTGAAGAACCAACAAAAGATGCACCATTCTACATTTGCCTTTCTGAAACTTTGAAACAACAAAATATACACCAGTTGGAGTAAGAATTGTGCAGATGCAGAGGCACACAAGTTTTTATAGCCAAGGCATAGCAGCAATGTGTTATTTTCCATCTAACACTTCCTCTCTAATTCTGTTGCCCCGCAACCAGTCAATGCATATAAGCACACTGTCATGAGGCTCACTGTAATCATCATTCTATCAATTATTCATTATTTTATATATATTCTTATCTACATTGCAGAAATCTTTTATCAATTTAATAGTGAATAGTCCACTTCATTGGTATCAAAGCCAAATTCTAGGCCAGTTTGTGGGTTACTTCCACCATTTGCAGTCCATACACTTAGCACGGTCATCTGCTATAAGCCACAAGTCAGCACATTAGCCCGTACGTTGTTGACTTAATTGAATAATTGTTGGTCTGTATAATTAATTTGTAGTATTTATTCAGCTGTACAGTCCTAACTACATTGTTTGTCCAGCCGTCACTGTTATGTACCTTCTCATCCACACATCTACAGTTTTTGTACAATCATTGTTTTTACAAATCCATACAACCGTAAAAAACAACCCAATGTGAGGGAGATATGTAACATCTGTGCTTAATGCTGATATGGCATGTGGCATAAGTTGGCCCAATATAATATTTTAATTAAAAGAATCAAGAGGCGTTCCACAGCCCAGTGTGAGTAATATGTGTCTACTTAATGCTGATGTGACACATGGCATACGTTGGCCCAATAGAATATGATATTTAAATAACAGCCTAATATGGATGAGATGTGTTGACATCCATGTTTCTAAATCAAAATATTAAAAAAATGTAATGTAAAAATGAAAATTTAACAAAATAACACCAAGAATTAATTAATACACACACGCCAATGTAGATCCATCTTAACTCGTGATTTTTTAAACACGGAGATTTGCATCTCAATTTCATTTCGATCTACAATTTGGGACCAGAATTCTACTTTATTTAGGGTGTTATTATGAAGTAGCAAGTCAGTATCAGGAAGAATTCACATGAATATTTCCACTACCTTAATAAAGTTCATCTCAATAAAGAAAAATACCCACTAACGCATGTTCTGCAAATGAGTACAATACATATACCAGGAATTATGAAACTTAGAATTTCTGCATGGATATGATAGGTAAACATGAACAAGATTCTATGTATAGAGTGATAACCTTGATTGACATTAAAATCCTTGACTGACATGATAAGATGAAAATCCTTTATGAAAGTTTATCTTTCATAATTAATAATCAAAATGACCATATAATATCGTCATGTACTAGAAGTTTCTCAGAATCTACAGACAAAAAATTATCGAATTGTGTATCATTTGCAAGTCTGATAGCTTCCTCCGCACTCTTGAAACAGAAAAGTGGTGCAACGGGGCCAAATACCTCCTCCCTAATGTGCAATCATTGATGTACATCAGAATTCAGTTACAAATCAATTGGTTATCATAAGAAAATTAATGCAGACAGTGTATACTATTTCTGTATTAAAGATTACCTCGAAATCAACATGCTAGAAGTTGCATCTCCAAGAACAGTCGGCTCATAAAATGTATACCCAAGGCTATGTGGTTTACCCCAAACCAATACTTTTGCTCCCTGTGTTACAACAGAATATGCTCAGTCTATAAAAATAAATCCTATCATTAGCATAACTCAAAATTCAATCTTGTATAAAAATAATTGCTTGGAATCTAGCTATTTTCAGTCGGCAATCCAAGAAAACTATCTGTTTTTTTAAGGACACAATTATGGTTGATAGTAAGGAGTTGAAGAGGAAAAAGAGATTTGTCAAAACAGAATAATGGCTGCTACATCTTTGAATATGTGAATTTTTGTTTTGTATCCAACTACCATTTACAAGAAATCTAGAATAACCCCCTAGTTGCTAGTCTAAAAGAGTTTTGGGTCAGCCTTTAGCAATGCACTATACTCAAAGAGCTTTCATAGAAACATGTATAGATGAAGTACAATTCCCTGACCACATCTCAACTAGGACATACTCAGAGAAGTTAAGATGTATGTTTGTGAGGTGCCAACCATTTTGGATGAAGTTACACAATCATGCACTACAACCCTAGAAACTTTGCGACATGTGACTATATTTTAGTTATTTCCTATGTGACAAGATGAGTGACCAAGGTTTCCTAGACAACCTTAGCACATAGATCACACCCTGAATCTCTTACTGAATTAGAGACTCCTGTTGGAAAATTACCTACAACTGATTGAGCAGTATATCCTAGCAGCATTTTTTCTAGCCATGAAGCCAGAGAAGATGAATCCATCAATAAGAACTTTTCTTGCAAGGTGTGTTTCAAGTTAATATAACTCGGATCACCTGTTAAAAGATTAACAAATAGCTGTAGCACCTTCGTATTCACTGACTCATTATGGCATCCATCCAAAGCATCAATTAAAGGAAAAAAGTTACCATTGCCTCCAAGAAATTCCCGGAACTTGTTGGATTGGTTCAACATCAATGAGTCCTCAGTGTTCCCCAAATAAAACTTAAGCAAAATGACTTTACTAGGATCCGTTCTCAGGCATTCCACCATATCAGTTGCACTTGTAAGTAGATGCTCTTTAATAGATAAGTTAACCTCCTTGCTTGAGTTCATTTCTTTTACCAGGTAAAGCACCCCCATACAACTGGTGTAAACATGTCATAGGGACAAATCTGTAGGATACCATGTGTAGAAATAAATAGATAACAAATGACTGCTGAGGGTTAGAGTGCTAGTAGAAGATGTATTTGACAGGCCTGCGTGAATGAGACAAGTAAACAACAAAATTACTCCAGAAATCAATAAAATGACTATGGCAAACTCTCTAGGAAAACGCTGTGGTTTTTAGAGACCCTAACTATGGGTTTCCCTTTGCTATTCTTGGGAAAAGTTGGGTCCAAACTTTGGTTGTGCTTATCCCCTGTTTGTGCTTATCCCCATTTACAGTTAAAATATCTAAGGAAAATCTTGGTTTTTAAAGCTTAGTTGAAGAAAGGATAATTGTTGTTTCCCAAATGTGTGGAAGGATAAAGTGTAAGTCGGCTTCATATCCAGGTTTTACCTTTGTTCAGTGGGTCATTGTTCACTCTAAATGATTGGCTATAGTTGTGAGTAGAATAGGAAGATTTTCAGTGGGAAAATAAAGTTCCTTTTCCATGTTTATTCTCTAACTTGCATGAGAATTACCTGGCATCAATTTTACTTGGAGAATAGAAAGTCCAAACAGCAAGACAAAGAAAGGAAAGGTCTGTTGGGAAGCCATACTTTTTTTGTCTCAATGGCAGTGAATAAACATTTAATTAATGGAAATTCTAACTAATGACAAAAGGATTAGACGAGGGGGAATAATTGTCCTTTTCTACCTTGGGTGAAAAAAAGAAGCCAACAACACCAACTACTCATCTAGTGCAGTAGTTAGACTTAATGCAACCTCTACCTCTGATATAGACTTAATGCAGCTCTACCACAGACGCATCAATATTTTCTTGGCCATTGAAATTTTTTTTTTGTCTATAGCATCAATGGCATTCCCACACCCTTCTACGAAATGTGCAACTCTCACATATGTTTGATGAACTTTTTTCAATTAGATGTGTATTTGCAAATGATTTTGGGACAAAAACACATAGAAGAACTTACCCACAGTTGGCACACAAGCCCAGAATGTGACTCTGTTCTTTTCCATTGATGTTTCCTTCTTTCGACACCTTCCTAATGTTATTTTATAGTTTCTGTATGCTTAGACATTTATGCCCTGTTTTAGTATCAAATTTATTCCAAATCCACAGATAACAAATATTAAGGAAACCTATAGAAAATCCGCAATGTTTAATGGAAACAACGCTTAAAGGAATATAAAAGTTGATTGAAGTGTCATTTATATAGTGTATAGTGGTGGAGGTGTTGATGGTGGATGAGTTTGGGAGCATTGTTATGGTGCAGCTACTTTCTTTACACAGGGACCAAGATGCAGTGCTCTGGTACCACTTGTCAGGGACTAACTATATATACACAAATAGGTATATTGCAAATATATGATACTTCATAAATGCTAGACGATAAATACAATGTATCATTGTATAATATATAGATTCATTATATTGGTGAAGAGGTGAGGTTATAATGAATAGTTGTCAGATTTTTCAACTTTTTTATAAATGGTGACTAGTAAGTACACTATAGAAAAACAATTGGATACTTTGAGCTCATTGTGCAATGTCCATGGCTTACAAGGTCAACCTTAGTAGTGGCCTTTAATATATCTAAAACAAAGGCATTTGATATTTATAAAGAGCAGGTGGTGAAAGAGGTGGCCTTATAAACTTATCTAGGTTTGGTATTTAGGAATTTGATATTTATAAAGAACATGTGGTGAAAGAGGTGGCATTATATACTTATCTAGGTTTGGGATTCTCAGGATTGTCCTTCAAACTGTTTCTATGATGTAACTAACATGCCCAGATCTATTCACAAGTGCGGCCATGACTGCAGAAGACTATCCAATGTAAAATCTAACAGGTACCTATGGTCAAACAAGAAGGACAAAACCAATAGCCCTCTGGTAAAATGGCAGATCAAAAAAGACAAAATGTGCAAGAGTCTAGGGTTTAAAATCCTTGAATCATTTTCAAGAAGACTAGCAGACAAGGCAGTATGGAGAATGATTGCAAGTTGCAACATAAGGCCTCTGGCAAAATTTGATGACAGCAAAGTACATGTCTCCTCTAAACCTAGAAGAATGGATCAGAATGCCAAACACAAAGGTTAGCAGGGAATGCATATGCAGGAGATCTATGATAGATGACTTTCACAGCATTGGAACTAAATTGGCATGGCTTATAGGAAGTGGACAAAGGGAAAGGTTGGGTACAGAGCCCTGGAAAAAAGGCACAAAATGCTCCTAGATTATCCCAAGGTTGAATTCATCATTTGCATTCTAAAATATATCTTTCTTACCAGATGTACATTGTATATGACATGGAAGATAGAGGGTTGTGGGTATCAAGATGGAAGACAAAAGAACAACTTGGCCTAGATGGTACCTGCACTGAGGAGTGGAGAATTTACAGGTCTGCGACTGTGTGTGTTTTAAAAAAAAAATACAAAAGCATGTGCAGTGCATACTTAGACTTGGAAATACTGCAAGCAAAGCACATAAACATTAGGCGCCTTCTTATCCTCATCAAATGCCCATAACTATCACACAGTATATTATCATAATCACTGTTACACTTTTTATGCAAATGATAAGAAGAGTCATTTGATAGTAGAGGTTGCATCTTCGAAAAATGTTGCTTGTTATATTTGGAAATAACAGTGACAAAATACATGTACATGTATCATCAAACAGAGACTTGGATAACTTTCTTTTAATTTTAAATCATTGACTACCAGATTTTTGAAACTAAGACGTCCTATGTGTTTCAAGTTTTCAACCAACATTAATGAACAGCCCTTGGCAGACACTAAACTAGAAAATGAATGAACAGCAAAACAGTAATCCATCTGCAGCAAAACAGTAGATCAATAAGCAGTGAGACTCATAATTAAGAGATCAACTTGCATTGTGCAATAAGATTGGAAATAGAAAAAAGATAAACTGGAAGGCAATAGAAACCAACATATAGAACAGAGATTGGCCAATCCGGGGTCAGAGATGTCAAACAACATGAGCAGAATTATCCACTGGCAATTAACAAACTGTTGTTGAGTTTGTTAGCTAATGTACAGCTAATGTACAACTGTGACTGAAATGTGACAACTTCAAAAATTGTATCCTTAATGGATCAATTGAACCCTTTCCCACACAGTACCAAATAAGGCCCTGACCCTTGCCCTACCAGACCCAGAGGGTAGCGGCCAGTAGATGTACTCTCTCCAGCCGTGCCCTCTGGGAAGCAAGGAAAGAAAGAATCCCTCCCCTATGGGGGAAAGGAAGGGAAAGAGTGAAAGCTCTCTTAGGGAGCAGCCAAACGGGGGATCAATATTGAAAATCGAGAAGGATCTTGAAGAAATCACCCATAATGAGCAAGGCCACTTCTTCACTCCTTATTTCATAATCGTTCAAGTCTTAATTAATCAAAGGCTGATACAGGGAGAAACTTCACCTTATGACCGCAATCATAAAACCTTCATCCCCAATTTGAAATGGATATGAAAAACCTCCCCTGAAAAACCAATGAATTGAGGCTCCACCAATACCACGGAGAAGCACCTTGCACATTATCGCTCCTAGGGTCCTTCCTTTCCTATCTTTTAAAATGAGAGAATAAGGCAAGAATGAAACTAGATAGTAAACTGCTTGCTTTTGAACTCTGTAGTGTACACTTGTACACATTGTCCTTACAGTTGGAACCAAATCTTCTAGTCATATTCATACCGGATAGGATCAAAATGGGACTGATCAAGCCACATCACAGAGAAGATATTATAGGCAATGGAATTGTGCAAGAAATCAGCCCCAACAAGTTGTAAAAGATTGAACAGAAGCATAAATGAAATCAATTTTGTCTACAAATGTATGAAATATTGATCATAACTTGCAAGTTGCAAATAATGTCGATAACCACTTGACAGACAATGAATTGGGCTCAGTTAATCAAATAGGTTGCAGAATTGTTTGACATTATGACTTAAACCTATTTTTTGCCAAAATAATTGATGAGCAGGACTGTGGGATGAAAATAGGGCACAGATGAGGAGACTCCTAATCATAATTGAACATCCATAGACCATACATCATATGTGTACATTGATATATTCACACATCACAAATCATGAATCAGGATAAAAGTTTTGATTTTAATAAACAAAATTCTGTTTTAGAACAAATATGTGAAACTATCTCCCAACCAACCAACTGGCTTTCTTTATGGGATGGGGGATGGCTGGTTCAAAGCTATGGAGTGAGGCTTTATTTATTCCCCTCTAAAACTCTCTTTGTCGATATTTTCCTGGACCAATGTTCATTGAGGGATATAATGCATATAAGATATCCTCCAAATAAATACTGAAAGACCACTGTTAGTTGCAAAAGAATGCAAAAGAGACATCCCACATAGTGTCAATCTTGGTGCACCTATAAGCAGAAGATGTGCTTAGTGTAAAAGGTATCTCAATTCACTAATGAAGGCTGGCTTCAACAAGGCTTCTGTTTGCCAACATCATATTCTTTAGGATAGAACTAACACTAATGCCAACTAGTTTGAGATTCTGTTTTCGGTAAAAATCAGTCTTTTAGACAAACTAACTGCAATGCCAACTAGTTTGAGATTTTGAATTGAAGGATATGCAAGCCAGTTAGGATTGTGCACATATAAATAGAGGCCAGAATAACTATAATTCTTTGATAACCAAACTAATGGATTGGAATTTAGTAGCCTATTCCAATTGCAACAGAAAAGTCATGGGCTTAAATTTCTACACTTGTACTGCAAGTGAGAAGTTACAATGAGAATAAAAGAAAACAGTTTCACTCCATGCAAATATGATAATCTCCATTAAAGATAACTAAGGAAAAATCAGTAGAGGGCAAGAACAACAGGTGTTTTTAAAACAAACAAATTGCTTAATTAATTACTTAAAAGGTCTGTTACAAGCATTGGTTCTACAATGGATAGTTCAGGGGCAGAGAATACTGTTACAATGCAATCAAGCATAACCATAGATTTATATTTAGACTCATTATTGTGAAGTACCTGAGAGGAAAGTGGAGTCGTGCTGGGAGGAGTCTTTGGTAATGTATCGGGAGAGCTTGCATAATTGCTGCATTCTTCCTTATCCAACCTAGGAGCAGTGTCTCTTTCTGGAACTCCATCTCCATTTTGTATTTTTGCAGTCTGTTGACCCATTTGACATGTTTGTAAAGCACATCAGTTAATGCAAAAAAATCAACATTGGCTTCTAACCAACAAAAGCAAGAATACAAAAAGCAAGCCAAACATACAATCCAACCAATAGAAAAATAAAAAAAACAAAGTCCAGTGCATTTAAAACTTATTCCAGCTTCTCTTGGGAAAACTGCTCAGATATTAATTGTTTCTAAACTAATACCCAGCACAGTAACAGATAAGGGCAAGCATGCGACCAACAACAAAACAACTCACTACATCAATCCATCCATAGAAATACTTATAAATGTTTTTGAAGGCCTTTACCATGTAACCTAAAAGATGCATCTAGCATGTACAATAGATATCATTAGTTGTTAAAGTCAGTTCTACTACAGAACATCTACTTGTTGAAACAATTTTTCCCTTATTGCACATAATGTGTAGGTCCTGAGCAATAACATCGTGTACATATTTCTATTGAATTTGAACACTAAAAAAGAATATAAAGCACAAACAAGAACATGCATCACAAAATGACTTCCTTGAAGCATAAGTTCTGTGAAAGAGCAATTACTTTGCCACATAGATCATAAATGTACTATAAATTACTCCATAAGCAAGAACAATGAGAAATCTTACTTGGAAAATCTTTCCCAAAGTTTTCAAACCCTTTGCACGAGCTCAAAGATCTTCTTTCTTTGCAGTGTTATCTTGCAAGACCTGTTAAATAAATTCAACTGTCAACTTCTTACTGTTTATCTTTTGACAGACCTTAATTATATCATAAAGCAAAAGAACAAACATGTTCAATGTTATTGAGACAAATGACATTAAAATATCCTGTCACGTCCCCCGCCCTCAGACCCGCGAAGAGGACGCGACGAACCCCAAAGACAGACCGGGAAAACATCCCATGAACATAATCAAAGAAATCAAATGCTGAAATTAAACTTGCAAGCATACACAAATGCAGTTATCTTTGAACATACAACGGAAGCAACACAATCACATCCCAGCATTCGAACATCAATATAAATTACATAGATGCACTAAACAGCAGTACTTATCTTTTGATGAAGAATTCACCCGCAACCAGCTACGTCGCTGCAACGTTCCACCCAACCATAGGCCAGCTTGCTCATCAATCTCTCAGCAACGCTGCCACCCCCGAGCTGGGCATGATTCCTTCAGGATAAGGGACAATTGCAGGCTTATACATAGCCAAGGGGCACAATAGAAAACCAACACAGCTGGGTTTCACAGGCTGTCAACAAACAAGCCAAGCCAGGACAGTCCAATGGACAACCACTGCATACCAGCAGCCATATCAACCCTTCACAGCTCTGTGAAGAAGGAAAAACAACCAGGGACAGCCCCAAACAATGGATGACCACAGCTTAAACAGGGAAAACGAATTCTTGAGTCATTCTTGGCCCTATCGTGGCCAAAATGACTCTCACTCGCATTTACAATGGCCCCCAAACGTAACAGCAAATACATTCACAACATGGGGAAGACTACAGCCCCGAAATCTACCAGTGAGCATAACTTACAGCAGGGAAAACGACCCAATTAATCTGTGAGACAGCCAAAAACGCGAATGGCCCTTCACAGTCAGTCGTGGATGCAAGAGCACGGCTCTCAGCTCACTATGTGCGCTCCAAACAGAACAATTCATGTGCGTGGGCAATCAATCCGACCCAGCAAGGAAAAGAACAGACAATGGAGGCCCTGCGTGAGGAAAAACGGCTCCATTTTTTCCCGCGGATGCACCACTAACAGGAAGGATGCGAATTTGCAGTACGTGGGTGCTTAGCAACTCGTGGGGAAGAGGAAGAAAACCTGCGTGAGTCCAAAAACGCCCCAAAAACCCCTGCGTGAGAGCAAACAGACCAAAAATCGTGGTAGAGTGAACTGACCAGGGAAGAGTGCGTGAGGGAGAAGAATGGAAAACGTGGGTGGAGTGAGCAAGTGGGTAAGGCTGACAGCCTCCCACAACCACCACCACTTCAGCAATAAATGCCCTCAGCCATAACTCCTCAACCACCAGCTGAGCATTAAAGAGGTTGACAAGGTTGGATGAGACAAAAAGGGTGACAAATAACAAAGGTAGAAAACCACAAGGTAATAAAACATGGGTTTTTCCCCATAACCCAAGGCTTGACATCCCCCACCCCTTATCCTTTGGAACCATGCCCTTTTCATTTAATGTTGCACTGCCGTAGCTGGTTGTGGTTTTAGTTTTATTTGATGTGCGGTTTTACATGATGCCACATTAAAATGTGTCGGATAGCACTACATTCCATCGGCAATTATCCCCATTGCCGAAACATACACAACCAAATCGATGGTGGGGCTTTTGCCTTGAGCTCCTCACCATGATTAATTACATTATATACATCATGCATACGGGGTCGAAACCGGGGACATGACATATCCATGAAAATATATGCCACATTCATAAAAAAGAATGAACCAGGCAATAGATAAAATAAAAACCCAGTTGGATCAATAATGCCAATGTTAACAGTGAATTCATAGAGTAAAAACTTCCCGTATCAATAATATTAAAAAAATGGCCACAATAAATGGTTTGACTCTTTGAGTTTCCGGCAAAATATTACCATCTAGCACACATGTGAGAGGGTTCCCATATATCATATCCAGTATCTCCTTCACCCGCCTCTCTCTACAGTTCATAATCATTGTCTCAAAGGTCAATGAGTGCACACTGCAGACCCCCTTCTCTAGCAAGATTAACACTCCAATTCCTACAGTGGTAATCTAGGAATATTGAGAAAATGAATATAGACTGTATGATCACTGTCAGGTAAAATAGGGAAAAATCCAACGAAGACTTGGTTCACTGATGAGGTTGACAGAGGTTTGAGTCAACGACCAGGTTTCATTCTTGGTCTGATCTGCCCCACTTAAGTGGTATGTTAAGAAGATGAGATGTGGTGACAGAGGACTGTAAGTGGCTGGTGTGACCCCCTAAGCCATGGTGAGAACATGGGTGCCGAAAAAACATGGGCTTGTGCTGAAGCACTGAGCTTTTCCAGCTCAAGAACATAATCAATATATGAACTCTATTGCAAATCAATTTTCCAGACCGTTGTCATTTCCAATTGCTTTCAGCATTCTACAAGAGATGATTTCACACTCCCACTCTTACTGGATGTATCATTGTATCCTCTAGTCTCAATGACCTACTTTTGTGGTCATTCAGTGAACATTAATACAATTATCTTATCACAACATTGGCTATGAAACCGTAAGCGGATGCATTTTTATTAACACACACAACACAGCCTCTGAAACCATAGCTGGATGCATTCAAGGGCTAATTCACTATGCACGCATTGCCTAACAGTTTCTGTCGTGTTCATTTTCTAATTATAAACAACAAATTTTTAAAATAAGTGATTTCATTAGGCAGAACAATGACTCTGATGCAATAGGATTTCACCAAGTCTGCCTAGCCTGGTTTTTTTTTAATCCTAGTACATTAGCTCAATCACACACACAGAATTGCTATGAGGAAAATCATGAGCAGCTAGACCATGATAATTGAAAATTCACAAGTGGCCAATGTGGACCTCCAAAAGGCATGATGAGAATGTATATGCCTAATATGCATAGGGTTATTTTGAGAAATTTGCGAGGCGATTGTCATGATTTCCAATTGAACCGATAAATTTCATTTACACACACAACAAAGGCTCTGAAACAAATAATTTTTCGAGTCATTTTCATTAGCAGACAGATTCCAATGGACACACATACTTTGCTCTTTTACCTATGATGAAGAAGGTCGACAGTAAGAATAATTAATAATACCACAATCAAATTTCACGATCACATCAATAAACTGTTTTCCTCAATTTGAATGTTGCCCAAGAAATCCGAAATGAGGGAATCCTCAATCCATTGAACCGATATATTGTTCCACAATGATGCACAGACTGCTGATTTAAACTCAAACTGCAACCTCAATCCCTGGCACTTTCTTCCACTCCAGAAGATTGTTTCAGGACTGAAAGTTGCTTCATGGCATGCATGGATGATCTATTTGCACCTTTGGCTATTCAAGCAGACAGTGTTCACTCCATAACATGTTGTAATGATGGGTTGTATAATTGTCTTTAACACAAATATGAAATCTGATCCAAAACAGTGGACTGCTACCTCTCCAGGCACTGCTGTCTGGTATAAAGCTTGAAGCTGCCAGTTAACGCTATCATCAAGACTTCATTGCTCCATCTCACACTGGAATAAAACAGTTCAGATTTGATTGGAGGAACAGTTGCACAAAACCAGGATCAAAAATCAGTCCACACTGCTACAGGAAGTGCTTTTCAGTTCATCTGAATTGAGTTGTAGCTATGACATAACAAAACTGTTGTTTTATCCATAAATCTGTCTCTTTAACCTCAGGCAAGCATCCATCAATACTCACAGAACTCAAAGGGGATGGGTTTTGCTTCTTTGTTGCCCATAATTGTGAATAGGAAACTGCTCTCTGCTGTTTGAGGCTCAAAACAGTTCTAAGTCAGCCCAGAATTCCTCTAAAAATTATGTGGACCCCCCTATACAAATAGGGGTTAACAGACTCTCAGCTACTTCTCTAGGATCAATTCTCCTATCTTTGATTTGTTGCATTTGAGACTTGGAAACATTGTAGGTTGTACCCATAATAGAATCTATACTATCAAAAGGTTCACCTACAAAGTTTAAGGAGTTATCTTTATTTTTGACTAGACACAATACTACTACTTCCTCCCAAGTTTTGGCTAATAATTGGTTAATAAATTCTTGAGTTCTAGGACATAATATTGGGTCATGATCTTCTTGACTAGTAACACACGAATAAGAATTTATTTCCACACCCTTCTAAGCAGAACCAAACCTAATAACAATATTTAAAATTCATTGTGAGTAAAATCCTGTCACTTTCTTATGGAGTGTTCCACCATGTCAAAGTTTCCCCTTTAAGAGTAGACTCTACTCATGGTATAAGGCCTCATTAGCTTGAGGCTAATTGCATTAAGTAGTTAGTTTCAATATATAAAGTGTATATATATTATAGACAAATTGCTAAATTTTTCAAAACTGGACATGCAAAGAACAAGTACAGGGTGTGCCATACGCCACCCCCTATTCTTGTATTGTATGTTGTAGTCCAATAAATCATATCTTTTACAAGAAAAGATAAATATGACCATGTTCAACCAAGAATTACGGTTTATATTTAGATGTTCCTCTAGAATTTGCATTTTGATTTTTTAATATAGATATCTTGAAAGACATGGATTACTACTTTTTGGAAAATAGATAATCAAGTTCAAACAATATCCATTAAGAAGTTGTTAGTTTCTTATGGTTGTAAGACTCTTATCCAATAATTTGTATGTTGAATTTGTTCACAAGGATTTTGAAGTTTTGAACTAAGGATTTGTGGATTGTCTTTTTAATTTCTAGTACCTGCACAAAAGAAATTGTAGAAACACAATACTACAATAGTTTACCAGCTAAGGACTGATTTCTGTGTAAAATGTAATTCATTATAGTTTTCTAGAATCTATAGTTTAGTAAGAGCTGTCTATGACACCTCCAATAAGGAAATTTTAATGAGAGATTTAACAACACACCTCTGGTAATTCCAGTACTGCAAATTTGAATCTTGCTCCCCTCCGTAGATCTGATATACCGTCACTTTCTTTCAGAACCTTCAAGAATAATATGATGTCAATAAATATAAAAGTATAAGAAAAAATTGATGAAACTTGCACTATGTAGAATTGTAAACTAGGAAACCTTATGGCCTACTATCTACATTCAGTTAGAACATGTTCCATTCAGTTTAACCAGTTGTACTTTCAGAAATTGGTGAGATTTATACTTATACACAATGCCAATGGGAGGACCTCAGGATGCAAGCTTTAAACGCCTTCTCAATCTAGGATTCTAGACTTGTGTGTATACTACGGACTAGTAAATTCAAACTAAACGCAAGCCAAATTTTGAGAAAACGTCTGACACGCTCAATAGCATTACCTGTTTAAGAATAATGATATTATAGCTCCAAAGTTTGGCAACCAAGTTTACTAGAGGACTGGGCCAAGACAGAGAGGGTTTAGGTTCTCTTGCTATGCCGCATCATCTAGTGGAAAAACACTATTCCCCAACACGGTGTCCAGAGAACCTGAACCCTTTCCATATTGAGGTCAATTTTGCACTGGTTTCACTATGTCTCCAGGTCCAGGAGTTCACTGATTTTATTCCTAGTAG
>LPNX010986223.1:590307-604503 GCA_001517045.1 Pseudotsuga menziesii
TTTATAAATCTGAGAAGGCAGTTCCGAGATACCCCAAAAATAGGAAGGAAGGAGCCAGAAACCTTTAGCCTTTTGGGATAGTTTGTTAGACCTTTCAAGCCTACCAACCACAATGATTATATATTTGTTCCTTTAGCATTATTTCGGAGTAAAACAGGGCCTAATAAATTGATATGGACTTGTATGATTCAGAATTGGATGATAAAGTACTATAATGAGGAGGACAACAAGAGACGAAAGCTGGTTTGCTTTCTTAGTATTGGTTCGAATCCAATCGTCTCTGCCATACAGTATTTTCGGAAGCTAGTGCAAGTTGTACCAGTCCAAGTAAGAAATCTCTCCTCCTCAATCATATGATAGAAGCAATTAGGCATGGATAAATTGATCGATCAGGTGACTCGACTCCATCATTCTCCCCACCTCTCCCTATTTCTTCCAACTAGGCTTTTTGTAATCAATAAATAGATTGTCTGGTGGGAACTTGAACTCACTCAATATAATATAACTATCATGGAAACTCAGAAACATATATTATATCTCTCTCGCGTATGGTATTTCGATAGGTTCAATAATTTTACGCCGCTAACCATTCAGGGGCTCATCATTGGGTTAACCCTGGCCGCCCTAAGTTGGGCAAGTAAAAGAAAAGAAAGCAATCCATTTCCTTTTCCTTGTCTCTCTTGCTAAGATTTTTGGGGTCTGTGTTGAAGGTTCCAAGGGTATTTAGATTTAACGGGGTCCGGCACGATGGTGACTCATGGTGAATGGGGTATTTATTTAATGGGGACTACTTTCTCATCTGGGGAACATCTCTTGTCATCTGTTGGAGACATGAGGGAACATATATCTTCTTGGCCAATGGTGGGGGTGAGGGTATGAACTCGCTCGCTTGATAGAAAGAGGGAAAGGTCCGCCATCGGTCCTAATCTCATCTGGTGGGAGTGATGGGGTGACTGGGTGTGTTATTGGGGATGTATAAAATGCTATACATACCTGTAAATTCACGAAAACCAAGTCAACATCTCAGCTCTGCATAATATTTTAGAGGAAATAGAAATTATGGAGACACTGAAGCATAGAATTGGAGAGTTGAGAGTCTGAGTCCTGACATTCGAGTGTCCTATATAGCTCGTAAACCCAAAATAGTGTTTTTTTTTCACGAGATTTCACCAATATCTTTAAGTTCAGGGAAGCTCAATCCAGCCTACCCAACATTTTTCCTTTGCTTCTCTTGCTATTACCTATGAAAAACGTTGAACCTTAGAGTTTCCCACCATAGAAGACAATGAGGAATTAGAGTGTGCAACTCTTTCCTTCTACAGAAAGATGACTGGAAGCAACGCCATGTCAATTCCACAATATCCCGACACTCTTGAGTTGGTTTACCTTGCCCAAGGTAGGCGAATGCATGTTTATGTATTTCACATGATTACAATAAAAATAATTTTATAATTGCTTCTACATAACATAGATATATCTGTGCAGGTGAGGGAAAATTGGGTATTGTTTTCCCGAGGTTTCTAGAAACTTTTAGTGATAATTCTTCGTTACGAGGGAACTCAGGGCATAAATCAGAGATCCCAGAGGGTGTGAGGAGGGTTTTCATGCTTTTCCCAGGTTGAAAGCTAAAAAATGCATATGGTTATGAGCGCATAGGCTGGAGATGGTGATAATTGCAAATGTAAAGTACTAGAAGCAGTAACTTCAGCAACATTGAGACTTGTAAAAAACCATAACAATTGGTTATTGATTGGATTGATGAACACAATCAGAGTGGCAAGAACCATACCTTTGAAGCGCTCCGGCTGGTCACTACAAGATCCTGAACTGAATTATTGTCTACAAAAATAGGGTATCAAGTGCAAAAACAGGGGAGAGGGGGTCGAACTATACCTTCAGCCTAGAAATACGAAGTTGATGTGTTTTTTTGGCCATGCATTGGATGCATTTGGTAAGTCTACGTAGAGGAGGTGCATTCGAATTGCCTGTTCTCGAGGGGATGTAGGGATTTGATGCTTCTATCTAGGTAACGATACAGTACTATTTCTAGTACCTAATTCATAATTGACATAGGAACATAATTTTCCTTTGGAACGTGCCTAACCGAGTTTGCTTCAATGATGCAGCAGGGATAAAGATGGTCAAGAGAAAATTCATGCAATTGCTTTGTTGGATCTCTGAATATCAAGGTGCATGGAACTAATATTACTAATAGAAGGTAGACAACTTACAAAAATTACACTTCATTGCCAAATTTGCAATTTTCCATTACACAATTAAAAATGACTAACATAAATGACCAATTCATATTCTTCTAGCTAGTCATTTTTTATGCCGTGACTAAATTAGTCGTTTATTTTAGTCATTTTTAACTCTGTCACTTATTATCTAGTCATATTTGTTAATTGGTGACTAAATTACTCATTAATTTTAGTCGTTTATAGTTGGGTCAATCAAAATTGCTCATATTTAGTAGTAAATCACTCGGAAAACCTGTGGTGACTAGAAATTTTAGTCACCTAGTAGTTAATTCCTCATTTTGTACTAGTGACCTACACGATGGATAGGCCTAAAACTAGTATGAAATAAGTCTAGCTCAGTATAAATTCCTGTGACGAGAAGAATCATGAGATAGCACCCGTGGTACTGATCCAGATCGAGTGAGGATCTAGATCCAATGATGATGATTCAGCAAGGATGATCCAGATCAAGTGATGATCTAGATCCAATGATGATGTTCAGTGATGATCCAGATCTAGTGATGATGACCCGTGATGATCTAGATCGAGTGATGATCCAGATCCAGTGATGATGATCCAGATTGAGTAATGATCTAGATCTGAAGATGAAGATCACTTGAAGATGCAGATGATGAGATGATCTAGAGAAGAAGACTAGTGATGAAAATTATGTCAAGAGAATGCCTTCCTAGTTAAGAGGGAGTGTTGATGTAATTGTAAATTCAGAATGTATTCACTTATATTTCTTATATATTGTAACCTGATGTTTATTTTGGGATGTATTGTAATGTAATTGATTCATGTCATACCACGATGTTTATTTCGGGAAGTTTCTATAATGAGAAAGTCATGTCAAGTCATTGTGGGTAACCCTCCTATTGGTCAAGGGTTAAAGTCCCCACAGTTGTGGGGCCCTAGGGTTATTAGACTATCATAGAGATGTCGACCCTAGGTGAGTCATTGCAATTCGGGACAATAGTCCCCACCGTTGTGTTACCTTCCTATTGGTCATAGGAGGCAATGTCCCAACAAGTTGTGGGGCACTAGGGTTATTAGACACTCCTAGAGATGTGGGCTCTAGTAATTAATTGTTAAGTGAGGCTAACATGTTGTAGTGGGTTTGAAATGAACTAAAGAATATAAATAGAGAGTGAGCCTCTCTATTTATCACACACACACTCACTCATTGGAGTGCATGAGTGACAGGATAATTTACTGGGATAAGAGAGAGACTCCTGTTGTCATGAGATCATCCTTATGTTTTTGGGTTTTACTTTTGGTGCTGGTTCTATCTTTCGGGAAGTTGTGGGGTTTTCTCCTTTATGGTTTCCCCGAGGAAAATTATTTATGTCTCTTGTCTCTTGTGTTTTATTGCTATGCATGTTATTACCTCAGTTAAAGATCCTAAGATCATAATGCTAGCTTGAATGATGAAAATCTAACATACTTGCAATACTTGCAATTCCCCAAGTCAAAATACTTACAATTATTTGAACTCTAGGTCTAGAGATCATTTTTGCAAGACATTATGGTGCATAGGGAGTCAAGTCTCTAATTTTGCAAGTGATAATCTTCGAGTCTCCATTAGCAATAAGTTTATGAATCTGCCTGACTCTTAGAATGTTTATCACTTGATTTAAAGATAAAATAGTCTTCACAATAAGAGAAGAAACCTTTCACAGTTTTATCACAACCATAGACCTGCTTATTATGGAACCTTCTCAAAGAAAAGATGAATATACTTTGCATAATTTTAAGTTTATTAATTATCAAAGCAACATGTTGTATTTTAATTTTCATAGCCCATGATGAGGAACATCTAAAACACCTTGAAGCTCATGGATTCTTAATACTGCAGTAGACAAGAGGGAAAGTTTTGTTTCTGACTCTTTGTTTTTGATGCAGTGATGGCATTGGACTTCAAAATCCTTTCATGAAGGACTCTTCTTTGGACTATGAGAATGATAGTGATGAAGAATGGGAAGAGGTACTCATCACTAAATCTCTTTGGTAAGAGTATTTGTAGTATTTTTATTCTCTTTAGTTACAGGGAAAATTGTACATAGCTCTCAGGAATTAGTTTATCATAAATACTAGTTACTAGTAAGTTGTAATAGTAATAATTATGTAGTTTGTAGATTGATATCTATCATAAATTTATTTGAATATTGTCATTGTCAAGCAATAACAACTTCCTAAAGGGTGCTAGCTCAATGGTAGAGCTCCTTCCTAATTATAGATAGGAGGTTGGTGGTTCTAGTTCTCCGTGCCCTATGATAAATTTGTGACTACAAAAATGAATAAATTCGCATATATATGACTATTAGTAGCCAATTTCCTGTATCTTAGTCGTATTTAGATTAGTCATTAATACGTTAACATATAGTAGTTTATTTAGTCATATATTTGGTCATTAATGGTTGCAATCAGTGACTAAATCAGTGACTAAATCAACGACTAAATCAAGGACTAAATCAGTGACTAAATCAATGACTAAATCCATGACTAAATCATTAACCATCAATGACTAAAACAATGACTAAATCATTGACTATCAATGACTAAAGCATTGTCTATCAATGACTAAATCATTGACTATCAATGACTAAATCATTGTCTATCAATGATTAAATCAATGACTACAAATTCAAGCTATTAATGACTAGTGAAATACGACTAGCTATAATATAGTGGAAATTTTCTACTATTAGTCATCGACTCAAAAATAGTCGTTTATAGCCTGATTTTAGTCACTTTTTTAGTCATTAATTTCTCATTTTCTACTAGTGTGTCGATGCCCATATACTTGAAAAATGTGGCACCATGGTACACTTCCACAACTTAAATGGTTCTGTGCCCCTAACAACAGATAGTTTCAAAAATATGTGCAAGTATCTTTCGTATGTCCATCTGCGTGACATCGAGTGCACCAGAGATATTCATTTTGTTCCTTTCCATTCTTGATTTCTTGTAATTGAAGTGTCAAGTTTTCCGGCTGCATCTAAATTTGGTTCATACAAACTGCATTTTCTCCAACAGGTAAAGCCTCTAGCTTCATGGCGATCTCCAGAGCCTCGCTATGTATCGCAATCTTCTGCTCCATAAGTAGTAGTCTAATATACGTTAACAGTGTTGCAATGAACTATTTCTTGTATTGAATATCGTACATCTCAAACATGACTCTTTTCATGAGTGTCTTGAATCTTTGATCAAAATCCCAAACACTCTCATTCAGATATGGCTTAATTTCCTTCAGTTCTGTAATATAATAAGCCTCAAAATTCAGTTTTCTGAATTCATTAATAAGTCCTTTCTTGACTTCTTCCAATGTCTTCATTGGATTCCCTGGAGGAACTTTTACAAATTTTATGTACCAATCCAGTGTGTGACCCCATAGGGTTGTCTCCAATTGGCCCTTTTTAACATAATCATCCGCGTGTTGTCTCACAGTCTATACTGCTTCACATAGGAACCGATGTTGTTCTAGATATTCAGTCTCATTCCCATATAATAAAGGTAGCTTCACCTCATCTCCCACCATTATTGTCCTTCTTTGTACAAATGTTGATCTACTTCTACTATTAGAGTGTTGCTGGCACGTTGGACAAGTGAGTGTTGTACTTGTCTTTCTTCCTGATTGTGACGTAGTGGACAGAGACATGGGTATGTTGCTACTAGGGGTTGATATTACCTCTACCCTGGGAATATTATAGGTCTGGTCAACCTCATCATCAATGTGGGGTCCCTTTGTCCCATGTGGTATTCCTTCACGGTCTTGCATTTCGGTTGTAATAGGACCTTCTCCTATCCCGTGCCTCTTCTTGTGTAGAAACCTTGCTCCTCCTCTTGTAAGAACACTTTATTCCTCAATTTCCCTCTTATTCTCATCGTAACTTGCACCCATATACCCCATATCATTCCATTCATCTCCCCAATTTCTTGACCGTATCCATAGCCCCCGCAAACCAAAGTTTTACTACTAGAGGTGAATCTTTAGTATGCATTTTTCACAGACAAGCATCTTAATTCACAATTGTAATGAAAATAAGAACCTACCTCTTGGTCCATTGAATAATTACCTTTCTTATTCATTGTAGGACTTAGTATTATCAACCGCAAACTTGGTGATATATCCTTCTAAGATGTTTTCCAACTAGACTTCAACAGCACGTGATGCTCTATTATTGGTTTCTTGCAACTCCTGGATCAACCGGTAGGTCCAGGACGTTGGGTCTTTCCGATCAAAATTTGTCTTATGATGGGTGAACCATGATAACCACTCATACAAGATGATCAGGAATTCAGTGAAAAAATACTCATGTGGACCATCGTGTATGTATATTTCCAACCACTTATTCATTTTCATTCCAATATTCTAATTTTATGTGTTAGCAAATTCTCACATCTTCTGATTGAACTAGTCTTGAATCTCCAGTCTCGTGGGATGCCAAAACATGTCCTCCCTTCAGTGTCAACAAATTCCTAGCAATAGAACCATTTTTTGGAACCAACTCAGCCAACAAAACCTAGTTGATAGGGGTTTCGACTCTGTCGACAGCCAAACCACTGTAATCTCCCTAATCATTAGCCCAAACAAGTTTTACCCTATCCATCAACACTTATAGAGCGGATGAGGTCTCACCTGAGATGTTTGAGGGATGGCTGATGGAACAATGTTTTCGTAAAAAAGGAAGGGACAACGTGGCATCGACTTAACAATTCAACATAGCATTAACAGATCTCACCATTTACTTAAGAATTCACACAATCATTCATTACTTTTCATTAGATTGCGTCATTCCATTATAAATGCAGTAAACATACTGATCCGCAAATAGATACAATACAATCACATCATCATGGTGTGCAACTAATGTATCCAAAACCCTTTCCAACACAGTATCAAAGGAGCAGTTTGTTTTTATAGAGAATTGTTTGGGCATCTTCACTAAAATTGACATAACTTTCTCATACAAAATCAGAAGTAGAGAATTATTGGCTCGTTGGAAATATTGTTACGAGGGCAATGTGATGAAATGATCTACAATTTATTTTGGCTTGTCTACTATTTCTCCATCTTGTGATCTTCAGAAAGGTATGGTTCATTCCTTCTTTTTTTCTCTTGTGATGGCACATGTCTCTCATGGATAGATTTCGTCCTTGATCTTAGTATGTGAGCCTATATATTGGTATATATATTTGAATTCATTATGGAGGATATGATGATGATGTTGCATACATTTATGCTATGGTGTGATATGCTTTATGATTATAATGCATGTGATAATGTTCAGGCACTCCTATACAATATCATGTGCATGCATATCATAGCGTGATTATTCTCTCCTATGCATGATGATGTATACTTGATGTTGATGATGCATAAATGGTGCTCACTGATATGATGATGAGGATGAATTCCCTATGATGATGATTCATACCTATGATGATGACGCATGACAATGCATTCCTTATGTTTAGTGAAAGAAGAGCAGAACTACTTTTTTAGTAATTGTGTATGATGAGATGTACAATGATGTGTACATGATCAAATTGAACATACATGACCAACAATGCACACATGACATGGTTGATGAGTAGATGATCATAGATTAATGAGCAGCTGTGATGAGCAATAGTATGAGTAGTGGTGACGAGAAGATTGACCATATATTGATGAGAATTGTTGACTAGCAGAGTGATGAGTATATATTGATGTGCAGAGCAGAGGTTGGTTATGTAGCAGAGCCATATGATTAATTGCAGGAAGAATATTTTAGTTGAGTATTGGAATCCTCAAACCCTTCCTAGTTGGATGTCAAAAAACTAGGTTGGGTCCTGTTATAAGAGTTGGTGCTGATTGTGATCGAGAATATTGTTGGCTTCCATGTGCAATAAATAAAGATCAAAATGCCATATATTCTTGTGTCTCTTTTGATTTGACGTTGTACTTATGAATCGTGATGAATTTGATTATGAAGTTGATGAATTAATTATTGATATGCTCTGATTGACTAAAAGAAGGTAAAATTTTTAAAATTGATCACACACTGATTCACCCCCCCTCTCAGTGTGGCCATTGTGTCCAACAATTGGTATTAGATATGCCCTTTCTCACAATCCTATAGATATTGAAGGAGATCTGTGGCGAAACAATGGAAGAAAAAGAAGATTCATCAAGCAATGACATGCCTATACTTGATATGACATATTATTTCAGTTGGAGGAGCAAAATGAAGGATTACCTGAAGAAATTTGGTGTTTGGTAGATTGTGATCAATCCACCCGCTCCATCAAACAAGAAGGAAAAATCAGCTACATAGAAGGAATCAAAGAAGGAAAATACTACAACCTTGAAGTTCCTCATGTATGGACTTTCAAATTCAATGAGAGAAAGTGTGGGAGAGTACACTTCAACTAAAGACTTATGGTTCAATTTGGAAAGAAAGTATCAGAATGAAAGACCAGAACCTAGAAAGATAGACCAGGAATTAGAAGACAAGCCCCAAGAAGATATCATTAAAAATCGTTAAATTTTCATATGCTTAGCTAAGACATCAGTATTTCATTTCATTTTCATAACAAAAGCATATAAACAGGATCATTGAAAGATAGACAAGCACAACCATACAAAATGAACACAAAGAGTTATCCTAGGAAAACCCTAAAGGGAAAAACCCAGCAAAAGCTTCCTCAATATAGATGTCCCAAAAAGATAAAAGATAAAACCAGCAAGGAGATCAAAGCATGATCCTCCTCCTTCTCTAGCTACTTCTCTTCTCCACTAATGCGCTAGACAAGTGAGAGTGTGTCTCAAATGAGGAGAACCACACCTCTATTTATATTCATCCATTCACTTTAACTAACTCATTCGACACATAGGCTTGAGTTAAATCATGTACGCTCGAGTTACACATGTAGGCTCAAGTAACCACACTGGGGTGCTAATGACCCACCTTTACAATTAGAGGGGACTACCTCATGACTCTTATTACTTCTTCTGATTAGAATCATCAGGGTACAAAGTAATACAAGTGGTTCTCCCAATAGGACCATCGGGGACCACAAACATACATATAGAATATTCTTCGAATTTACAATATTTGAACACTCCCCCTTAACAAGAAGGGTATTCTACAACAAAGTCAACAACAAAAATAGTAGGAGAGAGATAGAGGACATCATCAACATCAGCAGGGTAACACATCTATAAATCATTGGAATCTTTTCAACATCATGTAGTCTTCATCTTCAATCTTCAGTCTTCAGTAATGGCAACACTCTGACTATTTTGATCAGAAACAACTTCTTCAGTATTTGAACAACATCATCATCATCATCATATTCAGATCTTACGATAAGCAACATCAACAACATCATCATCATCACTTTGACCTTTCGATCAGCATCAACATCTTCAATACTTTTACCTCTCGATCAACAACAACTTCAGCAACATAATCAATACTTTGATCTTTCGATTAGCATCATCTTCAGCACTTTGACCTTTCGATTAGCAACATCTTTAGCAACATCTTCAGCAACATCTTCAGTACTTTGAACCTTTTGATCAGCAACAACATCATCATCATACTTTGATCTTTTGATCAGTACATCATCATCATCATAAAAACATCAACATCATCAAAACATCAAAATATCATCATCATCATCATAAAAACATCAACATCATCACAACATCAACATGATCCTTCCTTTCAGAATTATGAGATTTGGGCCTTTATGGAGTTACCAATGATCCTTCCTTTCGGAATAACGGGATTTAGGTCTTTACGGAGTTACTAATGATCCTTCCTTTCGGAATTACAGGATTTAGGTCTTTACAGAGTTACTAACGATCCTTCCTTTTGAAATTACGGGATAAACACAGATGTGGAACTCAGACAATCCTTCCTATTGGAATTATATGATCAACACATATGTGGAACTCAGACAATCATTCCTATTGGAATTACAGGATCAATTTAATGATCCTTCCTTTCGGAATTACGAGATTTAGGTCTTTATGGAGCTACTAACGATCCTTTCTTTCAGAATTACGAGATCAACATAGATGTGGAAATTAGACAATCCTTCCTATTGGAATTATGGGATCAACACATCGTTCTCGAGTATCGAAGTCACCAGATCCATTCTGAAACGAAGTTGAAGGATGATACAATCCTACCACCTTCTCGATGACCGAAGTTCACTGGATCCATTCTGAACCGAAGTCTAAGGATGATACAATTCTACCACCTTCTCAATGACCAAAGTTCACTGGATCCATTCTGAACCGAAGTCCAAGGATGATACAATCCTACCACCTTCCCGATGACCGAAGTTCACCGGATTCATTCTGAACCAAAGTCCAAGGATGATACGATCCTACCACCTTCTCAATGACTGAAGTTCAACAGATCCATTTTGAACCAAAGTTCAAGGATGATACAATCCTACCACATTCTCAATGACCGAAGTTACACTGAATCACTTCTAAACATATGTCCCGGGATGACACAATCCCTCTTCATTCTTGAAGACCGAGGTCTCCAAATCACTTTAGGGAAAGTGCCTAGGGATGATACAATCCCACTTCATTATCGAAGACCAAGGTCTCCAGATCACTTCTGGACATATGTCCTAGGATGATACAATACCTCTTCATTCTCCAAGACCGAGGTCTCCGGATCACTTTAGGGCAAGTGTCCATGGATGATACAATCCCATTGCAACATCACTACTCCCCCTTTCGGGGAAGGTCTTTTTTAACAATACCAAGCTTGTATCGAAAGTGTTCGAACTTTATCCAAGATAGAGGCTTTGTCAGTGCATCATCATCTAAACCATCTTCATCTACATCTTCAATATGTGAATACTAAACTATCACCATTTGTATCTCCAGTATGTGAGTACTGAAAGCATCATCAGGTCACCATCATCTGCATCTACAGTATGTAAATATTGAAATATCATCTATATCTTCAGTATGGAAATATTGAAATCATCATCATCTATATCTTCAATATGGGAATACTGAAACATCATCATCTCTATATTCAGTATAGAAATACTAAATCACCATCATCTGTATCATCTTTATCTTGAATGTAGAAATATCAGATTTCTATTTGTTACGATGGAGCACACGGTTCTCTGTGATCACAACTCTAATTATCACATAGAATCAATGTAGTATCCATCTTCATTTCAAAGAGACCTGATATCAACTTTCGAAGCCATATGGCTTCACAACTTAACAGAGCAATCTACTATGTATTCTGCTTCAGCCATGCTACAAGAAACATTGGACTATTTCCTACTAAACCATGAACTCATAGTAGACCCCAAACAAAATCATCTACCTAATGTGCTTTTCTTGTCTGAGATATACTCATGTCTACCATCATAATATAAACCAAAGTCTATAGTCCCCTTCAGATATCTCATCACATGTTTTGCAGTTACTAGGTGAACCCATATTGGTTGAACAATATATTGACTTAAGGTGTTCATAGCAAAACAAATGTATGGTCTGGTATTTGTTAAGTACATCAATGACCCAATGATCTATCTGTAATGAGTCATATCCACTAACTCTGATGAGTCATCAACTAACAAATTCAGGTTGGAGTCCATGGGTGTGGCCATGACTTTGCATTCCAACATATTGAATCTCTTCAATATCTCTACCGCATACTTTCCCTGGTTGAGAAAGATTTCTTCTGAACTTTTCCATACTTCTAGACCTACGAAATAATGCATTAAACCAAGGTCTTTCATCTCAAATTATTGTACTAGTTTCTTCTTTCTTTCCATGACCTATTTCTCATTTCCTGTCAAGGATAAGTCATCCACATATAATAACAGGATGACAAGTTCATCTTCTACAACCTTGAGGTAAAGGTTAGGATTAGCTTTACTTTTTGTAAAGCCCATGCTTGACAAGAAACCATCTATTCTTTTATGCCAAGCTCAAGGAGCCTGTTTAAGACCATATAATGCCTTCTTCAACTTACATATGTGAGTATGTCTATCTTCAACTTCAAATCCTTGTGGTTTTTCTATGTATACTTCTTCTTTGATCACACCATTTAGAAAAGCTATTTTCACATCCATCTGGTGTAAGTCCCACTTCATCATGGATGCAAGTGCCATGGTAGCTCTAATTGAAGTATACCGTGCTACTGGGGCAAATGTCTCTTCATAATCAATTCCCTCTTTCTAAGAGAAACCTCTAGCCACAAAACTTGCTTTATACTTCTCAATACCTATGTTAGCTGCATGGTTTATTTTGTATATCCATTTGGAGGAAACTATACTCTTTCCTTTTGGTTTGGGAACTATATCGAAAACATCATTCTCATATTCTTTCATCATAACATCTTCCATGAGTTCATCTTGTCAGGTCATCAACATATCCTAGTCTTCTGCATTCAACCTTGAAGGTTGGAACCCTCTTTACTCTTGGTAAGGTCTCGATCCATCAAGAAGTTGTTCATCATGTTGTACCGTGTCGAACTTAGATATCTTCTATAGTCACTCCCCCTAAAGTGGAGTATTATCTTCCTTCTTCATTCTGTATAGGCGGTTCTATGCTTGATATATACTGGTCAATAGAGTATGTCATGTCATAGTCTATTCTTTCTAAGGCAAATCACGAACCTTTCTTTGTACACTTGTTCTTGTAGATCCATATGGAGGATACTATGTACTTCCCTTTATGTCTCGAAATCATATCGTATACATCATTCCCCATGATCAACTGTTATTCTTTGATCATAGTTTATTTTATAGCATTCTTTTCTTCATCTTGAGTTATCTCTCATACCCATGGTGGTCTTCATCCTCTGAGGTGGATCTACCACTCTCTGAATCTCTTTCTTCCATCATGGTGTCTCTGACTCTGGGAGCTTTAGATTCATGTTTATTGAATTGTCATCACTTGTTCTTTGGAACAAGTCTCATCCTTCTTTTCTTGTAGGAGGTTGTATAGGACCTTTCCTACAATTCAAATGCACCAGTTGCATGGTTAGAACTATTTCATAAAACATATGCATAATGACAAATTCTTATGCATCATGCAACTATTTATCCAATACAACATTCATCCATATTCCACAGAAACTTTCTAGATGCCTTCTATCTCTACCATGACATCATTGAGATTGTGCACTAATCCAATATGTCAGCAAAGAGGTTTGATAAGTAGCACTGGAGAGTTGTATAACGCCATGAGCTACTTACCCACCACATGCATATTAGTAGTATTAATGTAAACAATCTATCATGCATAACACATCAACTGAATACAATCAAATGCATAACAAAACAATATCATGAAATGGCAATTGAATACTTATCTTTTATTTGTTTCATGGGTAGACTCCATATTGATCTTTCCACTTTATCATCTTCTTCATTCATGAAATCATCATTTCTTATCCAAATGATAAGATGAATAAGAGGTTCTTCAAGAATTGAGTTTTTCATATTCCTCATCACTTGAGGGATCTTCTTTGAATGGTGACAGCTTGATATTCAATTGCTCCTATCTTCTTCTTCTCTTCTTATTAGTCGAGCTGAAATTAATCACTTACATCTGGCATACATTCTTCACATGAATTAATCCCATGATCCTTAGAGGCCATTCAAGGTGGCTATCACCACTTCTACATACTTCTTCTTCTACCGCTTCAAGTTGTTCTGCATTCTGTATTTTCACATTCTTCAACTGTATTCTCAAAGCCATCTTCTGATTTAAGTTCTTATCTTCAAATAGCTTGATCTGTTATTGAATCAACAATGATATTCTTGGCCTTGATCAAGTTCTTCTTGTGTAAGTCTTTGAGGCTAATCTCCCTCTAGAACTGGAACCTCTCTACTCATGTAGGTGTCCAATTCATTTTCTTCAGAGAGATCAAATACTTCCATGCTTGGAATTTTTCAACTTCAC
>LPNX010986223.1:604534-660899 GCA_001517045.1 Pseudotsuga menziesii
ATGTGATATATCATTTTGAAATGAGAACCTCAAATGCAAATAGCAAAATATTAGATCTTACCGATTTGAGGTGTCTGTCCTGCTTCCGGAGCTGGCTGATCTAGGGTTTGCCAGAGAAACCCTAATTTTCAAAACTTAGAATATTTTATATCTGATTGGATAGAAATATATATCTCTTCAAATGGAGTTGTCCAATGTACTACTTTTATGAAAACAATGGAGGGAAGCTCCCGGAACAAGAAGCCCTAGTTTTCCAATTTCTTCTGCAGAAATTCCTATTGCTGTTTCTATGATATATCCGAATTTACTACTCCTCTGTGTCTAAAATTTAGTAATAAGGTATCCTCACATGTCCCTGATCCAATACCACAGGTTTAATCAGAATTGGTTTCACCAATTGGGATTTATGATCATTTTCCCAAGGTGACCTGTTACAGGACTATTCAGAATAGTGAAGTTTTACAGCATGCCACATGTCACTGGTTCATCTTTAGGTTCTGAAATTTGGAACACATAAATTAAATTCCATTCTATTTCTAGAACATCTTTAGGAATTCCATTTTCATCTCTGTATCCCAAGCTATAACAATTTTCCCTAGGTGTCCTGTTTACGGATGAATTCAGGAAGAAGCTGGAACCCTAACTTGGATGGATCATATCTCCTAGAATGTAGTGAATCTAAGGCTGAATTGTGGACACAGTGTTCATCAGGACTATATATTTGGTATATGAAATTTTTAGCTCTTTAACCTTTTCCAATATTGGGATATAGCGAATATTCAAAAACTTAGCAGTTTTAGTATTTAGGGTTTTTCTAACTCTGGGTCAAACTAGGGTTTGAATCTCCTGGAGTTTCACCCAACCAAAAATATTGATCCAAGTCTCTAAACTTCAATTTTGATGAGGAGAGAAATCCTATGTTGGGCTCACTCAAAAATTATTCTTCTGTAAGAAGCCCTAATTTCCCACACCGAAAACTGAGAATGCGTGGAATCAAATTCCTCTTTGACAAAAAGATGCGCCCTTCGATGGAGAGTCAGCCTAGCCTTCTTTTGCTGATCAATTGTGGAGAGAGAACCAAAAATTAATAAGCCCTAGATTCTGTAGCTGCACAATGTCTTATTTTCACGGTGGCTTTGATACCATGTTAAATTTTCATATGCTTAGCTATGACATCAGTATTTCATTTCATTTTCATAACAAAAGCATATAAACAAGATCACTGAAAGATAGACAAGCACAACCATACAAAAGGAACACAAATATTTATCCTGGGAAAACCCTAAAGGGAAAAACCCAACAAAAGCTTCCTCAATATGGATGTCTCAAAAAGATAAAATATAAAACCAGCAAGGAGATCAAAGCCTGATCCTCCTCCTTCTCCAGCTACTTCTCTTCTCCACTAATGTGCTATACAAGTGAGAGCATGTCTCAAATGAGAAGCACCACACCTCTATTTATATTCATCCGTTCACTTTAACTAACTCATTCGACACGTAGGCTCAAGTTAAATCATGTAGGCTCGAGTTACACATGTATGCTCAAGTAACCACACTGGGGTGCTAATGACCCACCTTTACAATTAGAGGGGACTACCTCATGACTCTTATTAGTTCTTCTGATTAGAAGCATCGTGGTACAAAGTAATACAAGTGGTTCTCCTGGTAGGACCATCGGGGACCACAAAATATACATATAGAATATTCTTCGAAGTTACAATATTTCAACAGTTGATGACGTAATGATTGATATGCTCTGATTAACTAAAAGAAGGTAAAATTTTTAAAATTGATCACACATTGATTCACCCCCGCTCTCAGTGTGGCCATTGTGTCCAACAATTGGTATTAGATCTACCCTTTGTCACAATCCTAGAGATATTGAAGGAGATCTGTGGTGAAACAATGGAAAAAAAAGAAGATTCATCAAGCAATGACGTGCCTATACTCGATATGACATATTATTTCATTTTGAGGAGAAAAATGAAGGATTATCTGAAGCAATTTGGTGTTTGGGAGATTGTGATCAATCCACCTGCTCCATCAAACAAGAAGGAAAAATCAGCTGCACAAAAGGAATCAAAGAAGGAAAATACTACAACCTTGAAGTTCCTCATGTATGGACTTCCCAATTCAATGAGAGAAAGTGCAGGGGAGTACACTTCAACCAAAGATTTATGGTTCAAGTTGGAAAGAAAGTATCAGAAGGAAAGACCAAAACCCAGAAAGACATACCAGGAATAAGAAGACAAGCCCCAAGAAGAGATCATTAAAGAAGAAGAGAAGCAAGAAGAGGACTCTAGTAAAGGTATGAACTCTTGTGATTGTAATTACAACTTGTGTGATGAAATTGAGAAATTTCTTGCAGATGATGATGAAGGGCTATAAAATATTGCACATGAGATACATCTCATGTTGCTGAATATTCATCTCAAAGACAATTGGTTCCTGAACATAGTAAATATGAACTAGAGTGACTTCATGAAATTCAAAAAGAAATATTGGACTCCTTGAATGAATATAAACATAATACCATGCCAATGAAAGTGTTTGCTATGAAGCTCAAACACAAGGACAAAGAATTGCGGGCTCAAAAGAAAGACAAGGATACTAAAGTTGAAAAGCCTATGAATGAGTTGATTAATCGAAAGGAAGAACCATGGGATCCTATTGAATATATTGAATAAAATAGAGAGTTCAATCATGATATGAAGACTCGGTTGAAGGAATCCAAGAGGATAGAAGAAATCCTAAAGATTCACCTAGAAGAAAAGGAGGAGACAATTTAGAAGATGGAAATGGAGGTAGTTGATCTTAAGAACAAAGGGGAGAAGAATGAATCTTTTGTCAAGTACAAGGATAGTTTAGTTCTCCTATATAAGATCTTGGATTTCCAAATATCTCGACTCAACAAAACTGGTCTTGGTTACAAGAAGTACAACAAAAAATATGAAGATGACACTTGGTATCCGAAAACTCCAGAAGCAGGTCCATCAACATCCAAAGTTGCTCCCCATGCACCTCCACATGACAAAAAATACCCAGGTATTTCAAGAATGCATCAAGAAGCAAGATATATTCCTTAAGGCAAGTTTACAAAAGAAACATCTCCAATATGGTACCAAAGTCCTAGGTATGAAAGTGGTTTCAACGGTTATTGCTATTTTTGTTCTAACTTTGGGCATAAAGCTGTGGAGTGTAGACTGTAAGGAAGAAGAAGTGGTGGAAGCCCCAATAAATCAGTCATATGCTGGACATGTAATCAATTTGGACATGTTTCTACCACATGTCACATATTGAGATGCTACACATGTAGTGGATTTGGTCACAAATCCCAAGAATGCGCAAGTCAAAGAAGTCAACTGATGAAAATTCCTTCCTATACATTAGCAATAAGAACCAATGAACCTTGGAAGATGACCGATGCAGGAAGATTTGAATACCAAAAGACAAAGGCTTACAGTCATGGACACTCTCAGGCATGGAGACATGAAGTTGATCAAAGTAGTGTTGGAAGTTCCAACAACTCAGTCATGTGCTACACATGTAACCATGTTGGTCACATTGATGCATATTGTTGTACAATGAGGTGTTATAGTTGGAATGGACTTGGGAACAAAGCTCAATATTGTTGGAGTACACAGAAAAAACTCTTGGGAAGTTTCATATACATCTCATCAAGCAAATCTAGTACAGATGAACGGACGAATACTAAAATGAAAAATGTCAAGAAGCAAGTATGGATGAAAAATACCAAGTAGCTGCAGATATGAGACATTAATTAAAGAACAAAAGATGGATGCTATATGAAAATCCAAGTGTATGGTCTCTCAAAGACCTTAGCACACCTTGATTTCATGAGGCTGGCGGATGAACTCAAATGAAGAATCGATTACTACTCCAGGCGTACATATATGTCCTAGGATCGTGCATATGCACAAGGAGAGGAGTGATAAGTGATCAGTGATTTCAAATACAGTTATGTAGTCACCCTTTTCCATTGATTCCAAAGGGGGAGAGATGAATTCAAAGGGATAGATGAAGGAAAAATGGGAGCATGCTATTACGGGGAGCATGTGTTGTTGTCATCAATGAAAAAGGGGGAGATTGTTGAAGAAATTGTCATTGATGACAACATGGAATTGTAGTGGCCCCATAGATTTTCATCGATGCCACCAAGTGCCACTTGTAGTTCCTTAGACCCCTTACAGAGTGGGTTTGTGCCTTGAATCACCTTGTACCTAGTTGAGAAGGTCCTTGTACCCACAAGGATGGATCTTGGAGCCGCCACCTTATTGAAGTTGTTGAAGTTGTTGAAGATCCTGCTGATGGTGTTGAAGACCCTTGTAGATTGTACTAAAGTGTTGATGAATGATGGAGAACCCATAGATGGATTGGAAAAGCACTAATGACCCATCATGTGGTCATTCATGCTCTGATGGTACTATAGTACCCCATGAGAAGACCCAAATACCCCGTAGATGATGTCACAATGGATATTGGCCATTGAGGGTCTCCTAGTGTGGTTAAGTTGGCTGAAGAATCCTATGAAGCTACTTGCTTATTGAAGAAGCCCTGATGAAGTCCTTGGACCCGCACTTAGTGGTTTGATGACCTTGAAACACTTATTGGGGTCATGGAGCTCTTATATGATGATGATGACTTTGTATGGTCCTTGATAGTCTATAAAACCCCTGGTATGATGAAGAAGCACATGGAACCCCTGATCAATACCCTAATACCCTTGCAAAGGTCATGGATCCCACTACTTTCACTTGACATGGTTATATGGCATGATAACATTGTGCTTGGTGACTTAATAAAGTCATGGAACCTTGTGAAGACCTTGATGCCCATTTCTTGCACTTGATATTGTTAAGGAACCCATACACATATTGGATTGGTGATGGTCCATTTAGTGACATGATTGAATCCCATGATGACATCTTGCACATGGAATTCCATTAAAAGCCCTAGTGGATTGATGCAACCTTATGAAGATGTGGAGGACACACTTCCATGAATTCTAAATGACGTGGTTGACTTTGAAGGATGTTTTAAAAGAAAAATAATAATAATACATAAGGTTGACCATTGAAGTGGTAATAATTTTGAAATCCTTGGTCATACATATGACTTATGTGGTGGACACCCTAGAATATGGAAAATAAAATACATGCAATTCTTTGGTAAGGTTTGACCATTGAAGTGGTAAGAAGTTTGAAGTCATTTTCCATACACATGGCTTATGCGGTGGACACCTTATTATATGGAAAAGAAAATACATGCAATTATTTGGTAAGGTTTGACCATTGAACTGTTAAGAATTTTGTGTGACAATTAAAAGTCAAATTAAAAATTCAAATTACAATTTTTAATTAAAAATTAAAATTCTTACCACTCTTACCTATGAAGACAAGTCATCCAGCATGAAATATGTCTACTTTAATGTGTATATAAACACATCAAAAACCAGTCAATGATGGATGTGGAGAAGTGAATTCATGGTTATTGGTCTGAGGTTTTTTTTTTCATAGCAGCAAATGAGCTTTTTATTTTTACAGAGAAATTTTTGGGCATCTTCACTAGAATTGGCATAACTTTTTCATGCGTAATCAGACTTAAAAAATTCTTGGCTCATTGGAAATCTTGTTACAAGGGCTATGTGATGAAATGATATATAGTTTATTTTTGTTTTTCTGTTGTTTCTTCATCTTGTGATCTTCATAAATGTATGGTTCATTCCTCTTTGTTTCTCTTGTGATGGAACATGTCTCTCATGGATATAGTTTATCTTTTATCTTACTATGTGAGGATCTATATTGGTATATATATTTGAAGTCATTATGGAGGATACGATGATGATGTTTCTACCTTTATGCTATGATGTGATATAATTTATGATGATAATGCATGTGATAATGTTGATGCACTCATATACAATATCATGTACATTTTTTCCATAGTGTGATGATGATCTCCTATGCACTATGATGTATACTTTATGTTGACGATGCATAAATGGTGCACACTCAAATGATTATGATATATATTGGATGATGAGGATGCATACCCTATGAAAATGATGCATACCTATGGTGATGATGCATGACGATGCACGCCTTATGTTTAGTCAAATCATAGCAGAATTGCTTGTTAAGTAATTGTGTATGATGAGATCTACAATGATGTGTACATGACCATATTGAAAAAACATGAAAAATAGTGCAGACTTGACATGGTTGATGAGAATATGATAATATATTAATGAAAAGTTTTGATGAGCAGCAATGTTGAGTAGAAGTGATGAGTAGATTGACCAGATATTGAATAGCAGTGTTGACTAGCAGAGTGGTGAACATATATTGATCTTTAGAGCAGAGGTTGATTGTGTAGCACGGCCATATTATTTATTGCAATAAGAATATTGCACTTGAGGATTCGACTCCTCAAACCATTCTTAGTTGGAGATAAGAAAATCAGGTCGGGTCCTGTTATGAGATTTAGTGCTCTTTTCATTAGCTGGTGTCGATTGTAATTGAGGATATTGTTGTATTCCATGTACAAAAAATAAATATTAAAACCATGTATTGTTGTGTCTCTTTTGATGTTATGTTCTGCTTATGAATCATGATGAATTTGATTATGAAATTGATGGAATAATGATTGATATGTTCTTATTGACTAAAAGGAGGTAAAAAGTTTAAAATTTCTCACACATTGATTCCTCCCCTCGCTCAGTGTGGCCATTGTGTCCAACAGAGGTTTGGTTGTAAGAAAAAACTTGTTTCTTCATAACAAGACTTCCCAAAACTAAAAAGAAGAATGATTCCATTATAGTTGTAGTAGAAAAAATTAGCAAAGAATATCACTTTATACCAGTTAAATCTACATACAATGGTATGAACATTGTTGATATATTTATGACAAAAATATTCAAACTCATGGGATACTGAAAACAGTCATTACTGACCGAGATGCAAAATTTGCCTCAAATTCATGGAAATAATTATTTACAGGAATGGGCACCAAAATAAATTTTAGTACGCCCTTTCATCCTCAAACTGATGGGAAACCATAACATGTAAATGAGGTATTGGAAGATATGGTAAGAATGGAAGTAGTCTAAGGAACATGGAAAACACCCTCGTTCATTGGAATTTGGTAGAAGAACAATTTCTCAAATTTCAATTTCGAGTATGTGGTTAGTTTCAAAATATGCCATTTAGTATAGATCACGTATATATCATTGATAAAATTATATATTTACAAATATTACAAATATCAGGCAATATTTTGGTTCTAACCCCCCTCCCCCCCAAAATGAGGCATTTTAGTTGTTGTTTATCCTACATGCTAACAATGTAGGTGATGAACCAAAACAATAAATGGAAGTATTATATTCATCTAGTGAAATTTGAATACAACAACATCTATCAAGCCTCCCTCAAAATGATTTCTTTTGAGGTGTTATATTGTAGGAAGTTTAAAGTTCCCTTAAGCTAGGGAAATCTTGAAAATAGGATGGATTTAGGACCAGACATGCTAGCATAAATGCAACCAATGGTGCAACAAATTAGACAGAACTTAAAAATTGCTCAAGATAAGGAAAATAGTTATGTAGATAGGAAAAGAGAAACCATAGAAAATAATGTAGGAGAACATGTGTTTTTAAGGGTCAAATTGAAAAATAGTTCTTTAAGAATAGGAACTTATACCAAACTTTCACCAAGATATGTGGGACCCTTTGAAATACTAGCAAGAGTGGGACCAATTGCATATAAATTAGGTTTACCTCCAAACATAAGAACTCATGATGTTTTTCATGTTTCTTTACTGAAAAAATATGTCGTTGATCGGACTCATTTTATTAATTGGAATAATGTACAGGTGGAACCAAACAGATATTTTCACATGGAATTGATGCACATTCTCGACATGAAATCGGTAATTCTCCAGAATTAAACAATTAGTCAGGTTAAATTTCATTGAGATTATTATGCTCCATAAAAAGCCACGTCGAAAAGGGAAGATGTCATGAGACAAGCCTATCCCTTTTTATTCATGAGATTGATAAATATTAAAGTTTTAGGTGGGGGATTGTAATTCCCCTTGTAATCGTGAAATGACTTTACGTAGATTTAATCATGTGGAAAAAATTAGTAAATTTTTTGATTGAAAACTAATGTAAATATTTTTATGTAATTAATAATACGTATACATTTCAGGTATGGGAAGTTGGGCACCCTTGCTATGAATTGGCAGAACTTAGGTTTATGTTAGTAATTGAATCCAAACTATATTTATGAAGACAAGTGGCCAATATTGAAATGGGCTAGTTACTGCCTATTAAAATTCCTATGAAAATATAACAAAGACATGCTCAGGGAAAAACAAAGGAAAAGGAGAAGAAAAAAGAGAAAGATGGAAAGTGGAAAAGGAAATGTGATCAATTTGAATCAAGTAGAGATTCTAGGGAGCACCTTCAAAAAGTTTTAGGATTTGAAATTCCTGTTTTAAAAATGCTAGCACAGAGCTTCTAGTGAGCACACAAGGAAGGTGTTAGGTTTTGGAACAAAACTGACAATGAGCACCTGAGTGAGATGTTAGAACTTGCAATGAGAACACAAGTGAGGTGTTAGCTTATCCAGTGTCATAATTTGACCAAAATATTGGTGACACTTGAAAGTTGGGATCACGAATACTAAACCACTAGTACAAAAGCGCAGATTTTTCCGTGGAGGTTTTCCACGTTTCTTACTTTTTGGTGTTAAATCCAATGTAACAGGAACGAGGCGTCGCTGTATCCACACCTAGCCGTCACTGTATCCATGCCTGGACTCTTAGAGGTCGATGTATCCATGCCTAACCATTGCTATATCCACGCCTGGACTTTTGGATGTCGTTGTATCCACGCCTAACCGTCTTTATAGCGACGGCACCGTCTTTTGTTGACTTTTTATATATGTGTCTAGCATAAAGGCTATATTTTTGTCTAACCTTGTTCCAATAGTTGAATCCCTTCTAAAAACAATTCGAAGTCAGTTCCCATTCTTCTGTTGCATCATGTTCCATTGATTGAACATCTCCAAGTGTGGTTATAATATTAGAGTGTTCTCTATGCAACTCTTAAGTTGGACTACAAACTTGTTGCTTTTTAATGAATACATTTATTTGAGCATGGTCATACGTGGTGGTAAAAAATCATCTTCAACACCAAAAGGAAAGCTTAGAATCCCTCTTGGAACTACAACTAAAACACCATTGGGTAAATCCAACAAAGGCTTCTTATGATCTTGTGCCTACACCTTGAAAAATTGTAACTCCAATAGTGCTAGAGGGTAGTGTATGAGTCATTATTATTGCCACATCTCAGGAACCATCTCCACTCCCATTGATTTCCATGCACAAAATTCTAATTGAATCGAGAAAGAGGAGACATGAATTCAAATCTCGAGGTCACCAAGAAAGGGAACGAGCTTTATTGTCCTCAATGGATGTAAGAAAGAAATTGATGACGATAAAAATTCAAACAATGCTACAACTACACAAAAGTTAAAAAAATACAAAGAAAAACAAATAAATGAATTAGTATAATCTATATATTCAAATTCATGGTCATATTGCAATTCATACAAAGATTGTACTTGTGTATACAAGGTTCTCCCATAATTTATATAGTTCTTATTTCCCAACATAAACATTATCCATAACTTTATCAATGCATAGGATAACCCTAATAAAACACACCTTTAGTCACTTTCAAGTTTTCATGACTGAAAACTATAGTTGAAGGATGAACCAACCACCAAACTTGCATCACATTATGGCGCCAATCTCTACTTCATTTCCAGTAGTCTTGTTGGGGAAGGGCGAAATTCTATATTTTGGAATTTCGATCGACTTTTTCTGCTACGGATCGAGGTCGGCATGTAGTTTTTGTTACAGTTTGTGAAAAGCTGGTTTCCAAGGTCCCGGATCGAGTATCTTCAAGGGTATTTTATTCAGGGTTGGGGGCGAATCCGAAATCGACCCAGGGCCAAATGGGTTTTCCGATGGAAGGCAAATCTATACAGATGAGTATAGCTAGCGTCCTGTTTATTGTTATTTTGTCATTTTCTAATGTCTATAATGGGTTTTATTTACCTGGAATCTATTTGCACACATACCCTAAAGGTGGAGAATTGACTGTGAAGGTGAACTCTCTGACATCAATAGAGACTGAGCTGCCCTTTAGCTATTACAGTCTACCCTACTATCAACCTTCCAAAGGGCCCAAAAAAAAGTGCAGAGGATTTGGGTGAGCTTCTCAGTTTGGACATGTTAGGTGATTTAAAAGCGATTTGAATTGTGTTTTTTCAAAATAATTTTGCAGGCAACGCTCGGACATTAAAAGGGCTAATTTCAATGCACTTGATTTTGTTTAAAATTAGGACATTGATGCATTTTTCTATTGCTTGGTAGTTTTTCTTGCCATTTCCCTCCCTTTTTAATGTTCTCATGTTACCACCCTCTAGACCATAGGCAAGAATGAGTTTGCCGGTACCTTGCCAGCAGCAGTAAACAAGTAGCTCAAGAGAGGCCCCCAATCAGCAATTCACTCAAGGAGAGCAAATAGGACACCTAGGATTTGAACCCAGTTGGGGAGAACTAATTCTCCTCTCTACCATTAGAGCTGGCCCTAGTTGTCCCTCTATCATTAGAGCTGGACCTAGCTGTCCTTTTGTGTTATTTTTTATTTCTCAGACCCTTTGCCAATATTTTGCCATTGTATATGATTATATGATGCCTGCAGCTTTGGTGTAGCCCACGACAACTTTTATAAGGTTTTATTTTTGGAGTATGTAAACTGTGATGCTAGTCTTGGCAGTTTGAACCAAAATCATGGTTTTAAACTTTAATATTAAGCTCTTAAGAAAGAATTCAGGTTAATTTGTTCAGAATTTTGTTTTGCTTGGAATCAAAACATCTCGATACAGCAATGACTTATTGGTTCTTGTTCTTTGTTACAATGTGGCGTATGGTTTATTTTGTGTGGGATGATTGTGGAAACTCACATGAGTCGTGTTTTGTGATATATTTTAGAGATAAGAATTTGCATTCTGAAGCGCTCTATTTAGTGCTAATTGTAGGCTGGCATTTGAATCTCGAAAATTTCTGGTTGACTAATAGACGAACACTTTCATATTAGTGTTAGCTGTAGACTGAGGACACTGGATTTAGTGCTAGCTGCAGATTCAAATTTGAATCTTAAGAAATTTCATTTTGAACATTTTATAGACATATCGCTCACACTGATATTGTCTCTAGGAACTGCATTGATTGTAAACCTCTCGACACTGCACTGATTGTCTCTAGAGACTCTCAACCTGAAGGAGGAGACTGGATTTACTGGTAGCTATAGACTGATCTGATTCTTGAGAAATTTCATTTTCACTCTCTACAGCCATTAATCTCTTATACTGATAGTCTCAAGAGACTTCAACTAGTTGTCTCTAGAAACTGTCAGGTTTTTGTGCCACTTTAGAATTTGACTAGAGTAGGAAAAATATAGGTAGCGCATAACAAGTGGACAAAACTCTCGATCATTCCTCTTAAATGGCTTTAGAATTATGCCTATATTTTGTGCCTCGCCTGGATACCTTAATGGGATAATATTTGTCGATGTCAGTCTCCCTTGGAATTCCTTAAAAATTAAACTTACCAACAAGACAACCTTTCAAATAATGATGATCCTAATTTGGATCTAGAGTGATAATGAACGTTTTAAGTAAAGGTTACCTAAGAATTTGGTATTATTGACAAAAATTTAGGTTATTTAATCATACAATATGATGAAAAATTTGTTGACGTGAACATACTGCATGTAAAGTCATCAAATCTAATATATTGGAAATCTGATGCAAGTCTAAGAGAAACAATAAAGTGAAGGAATGAAATTAATTTAGAAATTAGCCCGGAATGACTAAAACTAATTTCTGAACACTTCTGAAAACTACTGTAAACCAATCTGAGAAGTGAACAGTCATGAATCCTGAAATGCTGTAAAAATAGGAAATTTATTAAAGTTTCCCTCTGAAATGATATGGCAATAACTGACGAAAGTCAAAGTGAATGTTACAGACAAAACAGAAAATATACAAGAGTCAATTTTCATAATTTTTCATCAAATGCCAATGTTTTGAATCTATTAATTGCCCTCACGATAGGAACAATGCTTGGTGAGATTTTGTTGGTGATGTGCCTAAGCCTGATTATATTGTGTTTTTGGGGAAAAAAAGCTATAGCTAAAAACAAATCTTAGAAAATTGGGAAATGAGGAAACACCATTGAAGTAGGATTCTGTAAAAGACTTGTTAGAAGTTTCAAGAGAGAGCAACATTTATGTGTACCTTTTTCCTTGAAATTATAAATCTTAAGAGAAAATAAGTATAGAAGAGTTTGTATTAAAAATGGATTTTCCATGACAAAAACTGTCTTATCAACTTTGAGGCCCCCAATCAGCGATTCACTCAAGGAGACCAAATAGGAAACCTGGGATTTGAACCCAGGTGGGGAGAAATACTTCTCCTCTGTACCATTAGAGCTGGCCCTAGTTGTCCCTCTATCATTAGAGCTGGCCCTAGCCATCCTTTTGTGTTATTTTTTATTTCTGAGACCCTTTCCCAATATTTTGCCATTGTATATGATTATATGATGCCTGCAGCTTTGGTGTAGCACACGGCAGCTTTATAACTGTAAAAGACTTGTTAGAAGTTTCAAGAGAGAGTAACATTTATGTGTACCTTTTTCCTTGAAATTATAAATCTTAAGAGAAAATAAGTATAGAAGAGTTTGTATTGAAAATGGATTTTCCATGACAAAAACTGTCTTATCAACTTTTTGGCATGTTGTTTTTGAAAATCTGTTTTTATATAAAAGAGTTTATCCTGGGAATTTTATCTTTATTGCACGTTCTGGAATTTGAGCTTTTCATAGTCATAAAATTGTTAAGGTTTCTCTGCCAACATTTAAAATCACCAGTGGTACTCATAATGTGCTCACTTTACAGTGTTCTCATTAAATTGGATGCTTGGTTAAAAAATGGCGACGATTCCATTTTTGTTGAATTTACAATGTCAACGAGGATTTATGTATTCAACTTACCTTTTATGTATTGGTTGGCACCTCACAAACATACATCTTAACTTCTCTGAGTATGTCCTGGTTGAGATGTGGGCAGGGAATTGTACTTCATCTATACATGTTTCTATGAAAGCTCTTTGAGTATAGTGCATTGCTAAAGGCTGACCCAAAACTCTTTTAGACTAGCAACCAGGGGGTTATTCTAGATTTCTTGTAAATGGTAGTTGGATACAAAACAAAAATTCACATATTCAAAGATGTAGTAGCCATTATTCTGTTTTGACAAATCTCTTTTTCCTCTTCAACTCCTTACTGTCAACCATAATTGTGTCCTTAAAAAAACAGATAGTTTTCTTGGATTGCCGACTGAAAATAGCTAGATTCCAGGCAATTATTTTTATACAAGATTGAATTTTGAGTTATGCTAATGATAGGATTTATTTTTATAGACTGAGCATATTCTGTTGTAACACAGGGAGAAAAAGTATTGGTTGGGGGTAAACCACATAGCCTTGGGTATACATTTTATGAGCCGACTGTTCTTGGAGATGCAACTTCTAGCATGTTGATTTCCAGGTAATGTTTAATGCAGAAATATTATACACTGTCTGCATTAATTTTTTTATGATAACCAATTGATTTGTAACTGAATTCTGATGTACATCAATGATTGCACATTAAGGAGTAGGTATTTGGCCCTGTTGCACCACTTTTATATTTCAAGAGTGAGGAGGAAGCTATCAGACTTCATTCATTCTTAAGCAGTTTGGTGGTAAGCTGTAACTTCTGGAGTTACCTTGGCAATAAGACTAGTGTTGTCTTTCCAGGAACTAGTTATTATATATTTTTATTTACAGTTTTATAGTTTTCTATACCAGACAATGTATCCTCAACATTTCCCTTTGTCACAGGTACCATGCTGAAACTTGAAACCTGAACCAGTTTGATTGATGTGATACTAGGCTTTGCTATCTCAGCAAACTTATCAGAAGGGTCTACCTGCAGACCATTATTTGTCTCTGTTGGGTTGAAAAATAATAGCTTGGGAGGTAGAATTGAAGGTTCTATTCTTAGCATTAAAGGTTTATGGCATCCTTATGTTGTGGGAGGCTAGGGAGGTGTGGCAGTTCGTAATGACATTGAACTTGGGAACAATGGAGAGCATGATTGTCCTCATGCAATGCTATTAACTGGACCAAATATGGGAGGGAAATCAACACTATTGTGTGCCACCTGTTTAACAGTGATAATGGCTCAGGTTAGCATCTTTGAAAAATCAAGAGCTATGGCATTTCAAAAAAAATGGTCAAGGTAGTGTTTCTGACTTTTGTTCACCATTCTTGTTTGGATTTGCAGCTTGGATGTTATGTACCTTGTGAATCATGTGCTATGTCACCTGCAGATGTTATTTTTACGCGTATTGGTGCAAGTGACCATATAATGTCTGGGGAAAGTGAGTCTATTGCAAACCTTTTACTGGCTGGGATTGATATTCTGAAATCATAATTAATGAAAATAATTATTCATATGCAATTATTGAGATTGAATGGATCATTTCCATTGATACTGTGAGGAACAAAAAATATTGAATAAATATCAAAGCCATCTTTGGAAAAATGCATCTAACTTTCTATTTGGCAGGTACATTTCTTATTGAATGCATGGAGGCCGCTTCAGTCCTGCGATATGCGACAGAAGACTCTCTTGTAGTGCTGGATGAACTTGGTCGAGGAACATATAAATTTGATGGATATGCCATTGCTTATGCAGTAAGTTGTCTTTAGACCAAGATTAAATACATCTCTCTGATCATTAACGTTTTTTGTATTCTCATGTTGTTTCATGATAGTATGGATGCTTTAAAATTTACAGTCTCTACTGGCCTCATACTTACAACGAGATTAAGGATAGTAAGAAGAAATTTGATGAGACTTTGATGTATTGGATTGCTTTTCATGCATCCCAGGTTTTTCGACATTTGGTTGAAACAAAGGATTGTAGGTTTCTCTTTGCAACACATTATCATCCTTTAACTAAGGAATTTGCTTCCCATTCTTTTGTCAGTCTGAAGCACATGGCATGCTCATTCGAGGTGAATCCCACCATTGTACATAACAGAGGGGATTTTAATACCCTTTTTGTGAAAGCAGCCAATATTGACAATAGTTGTAGTTCATATTTCTTAGAAACTGAGAGGCAACTTATCTTTTTGTACAAGCTAAGGTCTGCTGCCTCTCCTGAAAGCTATGGTCTGCAAGTAGCCTTGCTTGCTGGGATACCAAAATCAATAGTCAAGGTAGAATTTGATGCTAGATAGGTTATGAAATAATTGCTTTCAAGTAATTTCAAATCAAGTGAATTGAGGGCAGAATTTTCAACCATACACGAGTAGTGGTTAAGGACCCTCTTAGAAACACCAAATAATAAATCACTTTGTAACAGCATGGACTTCACTACAGAGGATGCCCATGATAATTTGCTATGTGTATGGCAAGAACTGCAGAAATTCTCACACCAGGGCTCCAAGAAATGATTGTAAATCGTTAGAGCTCCAACTGTGTCCCTTTCTTTGCAAAGTCTATAAATAAGCGAGTGATACGTTTCCAGTGCTGGTAATAACCCCTTATCTTGCATTTCATAATGCAGTTTTAAGGCTCCCTTTATGCATCCCCTTTCACAGTTTGAAATTATCATCTTACTGTAAATATGAACATTAGGAACTAAACCTTTCTCTAGCATTAGTTTAAAAATATTATTAGCCTCTTCCAAACTGCCCTTCTTGCAAATACCATTCATAAGGGTGCTGAAGCTTTCAATAACAAGAAGAAAAGCCATTTTCTGCATTCTCAAATGCATCTTCACTGCCATATCTACCTTTCCTACTTTGCAAAGTCCACCAATGACAGCATTGTATGTAGAAGCATTAGGTACAACACCTTTCACCTCCATTCTGTCATACAAATTCATGACAAAATCCGCATCTTCCATGCATAAACAATCAGTCAGCATATTGCAAGTTCTGACATCAGAAGCCAATTCTTTTACATAGGTGCTGTTCAGAATCTCATTAAACTCCTCCTTTCTGCAATTTTTTAAGAGCACTCTGATAAGTGACATGTAACTACTAATACTTGGGAGCATGCCTTTCCTTTCTATTTCATTGTAGAGTTTCATACTAGTATCAAATTTCCATCAATTACAAAGTCTGTCAATGATAGTGTTATAGAGAGAGTCATCTGGCAAAATTCCACAACCTATCATGTTATCAAGAAGTTCAGAGGCCTCCTGTATATTTCCTGCCTCAAAATGTGCCTTAATCAAAGCCCTATAGGTAATCACATATGGAATTACACCTTTGTCCAAGGCATCTTTAAGGAGGTTGCTTGCAACCGATATCCTACCTTTCTTACAAAAGGCATTGATAACTGAATTGTAATTAGAAATGTTGGGCATAACACCACATCTTTGCAGTTCTTCCCAGAATGCCAAAGCCTCAGGTCACAACATTGAATGCCAGACCCTTCTTCACCATCTGTCCCTACAGCGCCGCAGCAGCTTCCATATTACCTTGCTTGCAAAATGCATCAATGATGGATGAATATGTGAAAACGCAAGGACAAGAAGGATGACATTGCTGTGCAAAATATTGACTCTGAACCAACTGAGAGTGAGATGGCACTTGTCCAATATAAAACTAGGAAGCAGCATGTGCCATTAAAAAGACCAACCTTGACATAAATCCATAAGCTAAGTAGTCTTTCCACCCCATTGTAGTATGCCACGCCATTAGATGCACTTGACTTCTTGTTGCACTTGCACCTAAGTAATTTGCACAGCTGAACTTGTCACACTAATGGACTCTAAAGTTACCCCTACCATGTGCACTGTGTCCATGGCACAAATTGACTTGACACTCTAATGGACTCTAAAGCTACCGCTATAATGTGCATGCCCATACTCAGACAAGTATTCTAGGTTCAACTTCCTCTAGTGTGACTACTTTCATCGTGGACTTTATTGATCTTTGTCTCTTTCCTGGTTCAGTGGTGCTAGAAAGTTTACTCAGAAAATGAGCACTATATAGGTGTATGGTAGAACATAATTGCATTATAAACAACGTATCTGCAATATTAGTGAAAATATGTGCCCAAGGTATAAAAAATTTGCGTAGAAACTAAGCACAATATATAGAAAATTGTATTATGAAAAATATCTCGTGGAAATCTATGCCCATATGCTTGAATATTGGTTAGAAAATGAGTACAGTTTCTATTCTCTAACCTACAGATAATATGCTTAGAAGATGAACACAAAATCTGTGCCATTGATGCTACATGAAGGTCTAAAAATTTGCTGCAAGATGTGCAAAAAATGGGTAAGATTGGAGATTTCTTGGTTTACATAGGCATGCAGGTGAGTGGACCTGGTTACAGCTTGTCATGTTTGCATAGATTGTCAAGTTTCACAAGTTTTGACTTAAGTCTGATGTAGCAAGCCAATGCTGCCTTGTTCTGGTTAGATTTGACCTAGTTTTGCACTAAGTTTGAACTCTGAACTGGGATTGGGTGCGTTTCTCCTACCAACCATATGACACGTTTGAAGTATATGGTGTTTAATTTTATTGTATAATTCATGCAGAATGCTTTAGTAACAATATTGATTTGCATTTGTTTCCCTTATGTCTCTGATATTTACAAACTTTTTTAGGTGAAGAACCCAACAACCCGTGTTGAACATGAAGCAAGTACCTCAAAAATTAGGGAAAATCAGTTATTCTATTTCCAACAGAGGGGGATTGATCCAGAGAAGGCAGTGGTAGCTATTATTAATCGCTTTTGTAGGGTTGTATTTAACGAGCTCCCACTAGAATTTGCAGCTGAAGTAAATCAGTTGATGAGTTTGAAGCTTGAAGGCAGTGTTGGCTAGATGTTGCAAGGTCTCTCTGTAACACTATCTATGTACATGATTCTAATGGCATGAGATGTCTCAATAACACTACTGTTCAATGTTGGGTGCCATATGTTGATATCTTTCTTGTGTTATACAGGGAAATCATCTATATATTTTCTATGAAACCTGGGAATTCCTTCAAAGTTTGTCCGAGTTAAGGAAATAATAATATGTATGTACTCTTGAATTTGTTTAAATTGTAATGAGATTAAAAATAAAGTTGTCGTTGCAAGCATTGGGATCAACCCTGTTCTTGGTTTACATAGGCAGGCAGGTGAGTGGACCTGGTTACAGCTTGTCATGTTCGCATAGATTGTCAAGTTTCACAAGTTTTGACTTAAGTCTGATGTAGCAAGCCAATGCTTCCTTATTCTGGTTAGATTTGACCTAGTTTTGGATTTGGGTTGAGTTAAACTGGCACATGGAAGAGAAGATATGTATTTTTGAGGTATTTAAAAAAAAAAAAAATTCACTGCCATCTCTTAACCTCTAAGAACCAGTGTAGGTGATAGTGTTGGAAAAACAACAATCTATATTATTTTCTTTCCACTACTGGAAGGATAATCCAAAGAAAATTTGCAAGGAAATGAAAACAATGAACTCAAAATATCTTTGGAAAGAAGATAATTTGTTGTTATGACAAATAAAGGATATTACTCAATTTTTTTTTTGGCGTTGGAACTGATCCATACGAAGAGATTACTAGTGTAGTAAAGACTATGGGGAGGAATTCTAAAACCTTTCCTAGTCATGAAAGAAAGGAATGGCCTCCAGCTTATCAGTCTAATTTCTTTATCAGAAAATAAAGAATCGTTTACCTAGTTTACCCGTTGCAGGTATAGCATCCCCGTCGCTATTCCTGGGGTTTGCATTTAAAAAAAAAAATTCTACAAAGCGTGGATACAGCGACGGCCAGGAATGGATACAGCGACGGACAGGCGTGGATATAGGGACGGCCAGGCGTGGATATAGCGACAGCCAGGCGCAGATACAACGATGGCCAGAGCATGGATACATAGATGACCAGGCGTGGATATAGCGACAACTTAGACATCTAATGAAATATAGAACATTGTCGCGCTTGCAATGCAAATTAGGGGTCGTCTCTATTGCGACGGAATTGTTTCCACAGAAAAAAAAACACTTAGACATGGCAATATCCACGTTTTTCCGTGGATATTGCCATGTTTTGCCGTGGCAAAATTGATCACTTGTACTAGTGAACCAAAGTTTCAGTAAAGGTGCTGGAATCCTTATAGGCTGAAATGCTTCTCCTAAGGTCTCGTGTAGCGTGATAGTTCAAATTCCTATTATAGTATAAAATTTTTGTTGTTGGATATGAAACATAAATACTATTAGTTGATAATGTTAAATATATTACACATGTTTAAAACCTGTACAAATCCTAGTTTACTTTATGCCACTCAAGAGAGACCATATATTCTTTTGTTAACATGGTCATATGTGAATTGAAAACCCTAATTAAAACAAGTGATACTTTAATAAATATTATAACAAATGTTAATTCTAGTAAACACCATAGTATTTTAGTGCAGGAAAAATTCTTACTTTTTTCTTCAGAGGAAAAAATACCAGTCTTTGTTATTCAATAAGAATCAAAAGACATCTTATACAATAGCCATACTTTCCTGGCATAGAAAGCATATATGTTCTCACATCAAAACACAGACAGTATAGAACTAAACAATTATACAACCAACACATAGAATAGGTGCACAAAGTCTGATCATAGCAGACTTTTCTCATCATCCTTGATAAAATAGGTTAGAATATGCTGCATAAGGTCGAGAGTGATCTTCAAATAGACAAGTCCTAAGAAAAACAAGTCAGCATATAGTCTCTAACAAAGAAGAAAAAGAATAATAGAGATATCAATCACTGAGTGTTGAAAGAACAAGTACAAGTAACTCTGCACAATCTAGAAAAGCAAAAATTTTCCTTGATCAATGATCATTCCTTTCAGGGATTCATAGAAGGTTCCAGAACCCATTTCTAACTTCAAATCCTGTTTGGAGAGACCATCCGCCACCGAGTTATGCTCACAATATATATGTTTGAAGATCACATGAGGGACATGCAACAGCATAGGAAGTATGTCATCACACCAATGTGTCAGAGATGAAACATTTAGAGTTGTGCACCTATTAAGCCAAGAAATAATGACAAGAGAGTCCACAAATATCGTGTGGATGGGAATACCCATAAGCTTACTCACTCTTAAAATATCCCAAAGCACTAATAATTCAGCTCTAGTGTTTGAGCTTCTTCCACAGCCCATAGAGAAATTGAAGTAATGATCATCATTGATAAATATCACAAAGCCTGCACCACCAATGTGCTCAGCAGTAACCCCATCAAAGAAGCCATAAGGAAAAATATTCATGGGACTAAGACGGATGTTTCTAAATTTTTGTTTTTTTTGTGGAACAGGGTATAAGTTCATAAGGCTTTCAATCTGAGAGATAAGAGCATGAACAGTCAACACACCAAAGTCAAAAAGGCATGTGTTCCTAAGTTTCCAAATACACAAGAAGATAAAAAATGGAATATATCTATAGTGTGTAGAGCGAGTGCTATGGCAAAACCAAAAATCCAATAAGGAAAAGACAGAATCAAAATGGGGAAAAGCGTACCCAAATCGAGTTGCAAAGTAAGAATGGATACCCAAAGAGTAAGAGCATTCTAGAAAGAGGTGATGAATATCCTCTACACTCGTACCACATAGAACACATTTACCAGGACCTTGGAAACCGTGAAGTTGTAATTGATCCCATGTAAGAATCCGACCCCTACCCAATAACCAGGTAAAGCAAACAATTTTCAGGGGTATATTGAGAGTCCAAAGCAAATCAAGAACAGAGGCCCGATTCTCAGGACAACATGTGGATGAGATACATTCATATCCCATAGCCATTGTTAAAGGGCCCACATAATTGTTATGTGACCATAAGAGTGAGTCACATTGATCAGAAAGATGAATTCTGCCAAATTCCAGCCCTCTAGTGAAATTCTCCCAAATAGTTTTCCAATCACCCTGGAGATTAAGATCATCTGCTGAGAACCAGTAACTCGCAACCAATGGTGTTTGGTTCCTTGCATGAGCTAAAGTACAGATGCCATAATATTCCATATAGTCCCATAGATCGCGAGGGAGAAGAAAGAAAGACCCCAAACTGACAACGGGGTCCACAACCAATCGACTACATGAACCATTTCCAACATTCTAGAATAATCCCTTTCCCATCCAGGAAATGGTAAGAAGAAACCATCTCTAGATAATCGATGCAGTTCTAAGAGAGAATCGCTTTTCTTGAAGCCATGAGTGCAAAGGTAATTTTTCCAAATATTTAACAGATAGAAGCTGATACCAAATTCCATTACCATTAATAGCTACCCAGAAGCTTTTTAATCTTAGAGAAAGACTGAACCAATTTAGATGCTTGATGCCCCATCCACCCATGTAAGTTGGGCATGCAAGAATGTGTCAGTACACAAGGTGGAAATTCTTGTTCTTTGTTGAAGAACCCCACAAAAAGGAAAAAATCAAACTTTTGAGCTTACTAATGATGGACTGTGGGATCGGAACTAAAGCCAATAAGTAGACAGGAAGACTGGTAAGAACGGATCTGATAAGAACAAGATGACCACCAAGGGATAAAAGCCGGTTGGTCCAGTGAAGGATTTTCTTTTAAAATTTTAATATTATCCAGTGCCAATCCTTGACCAGGTACCTCGTTGGCTTAAGAAATCATCCTAGATAATTAAAACCATGATTTATGTGCTCAAATATGTAGGGAAGGAGAACTGTAATTCTACGAAGTAAGTCAATATCCAGGTCATTATGGAGAAAGCAATATTTTTCCATGTTTATCCGCATACCAAAGGCCTCACAAAAATTATCTAGTATAACTTTAAAAGATAGCCATTCCTCAAAGGAACCCAAACCAAACTTAATCACATCATCTACAAAGAGTAGATGTGTGAGAAAGAGCTATGGCAAGATCTTGATCCCTCTTATTTTTCCATTGAATTTTGCATCTTCAATCAGTAAACTAAGACCTTCAATAACCAGGATGAACAATAGAGGAGACAAAGGACAACCCTGCCTACTTCCACAAGAGGCAGTGAAGAAAGGCGAAGGGGATCCATTTACAAGGATGGAAAAATTTGCGGAAGAAATATAGCCTAGGATCCAATTCACTACCACAAGAGGAACCCCAATTTGAATAAGAATATGATGGATAAAAGTCCAATTGACCCTATCAAAGGCCTTTGTCAAGTCAAGCTTCAGGATAAGGGCACACCTATTTTTTGTTTTGACAGTATGGAGGACTTCCTATGTAATGGCTAAGGGTTCTATGATTTGACAATTCTTCAGAAAGTTGAATTACTGAGGAGAAATGAAATGGTCTAAAAAAGGTTTGAGTCTCTGAGCCGCTACCTTGGATATCAATTTATAGACTAGATTACAGAGGGAAATGGGATGGAAGTCAGCAGAAGAGACAGGAAGTTATTTTTTGGGGATAAGTGCAATAAAGTTGGAGTTAAGGGAAGGATCCACTCGACCCAATCTCCTAGAGGTCTCTACCAAATTAACAAGATCGTGCCCCAGTATTGGAAAAATTCTTACTTAAAGCTATATAAAGCAATGCTAGTTGTTATTTTTATATTGAATTTTCAATTTGTAACAATAAATTAATTTCACATAAGTTTATTATAAATTTTAGATTTTTTCTTTTTACTCCACATAAAAGGAATAATTGTAAAAGTAATAAGGATAAACTTGGATTTTACCCTAATTACGATAGGGAAAAGGATGAAACCCTTGGTTTACACCATAAAACCCTATGTACGTAGAAAGAGGCGAAGCACACTCACTGCAACTAAAATAATTGGAGTTAAAATCAAACAATAATTTAAGGGTTGACATAAAAATTTTAGGATGTGTGTGATAAAGGAATAACATATTATTATAGTAACGAATAAAATAGAATATAAACATGAATAGAGACTCACGATAATAATTTGTCAAACTAAGTTGTCAAATAAATTGCTTGATTTAACTATTTGGAAATAGATGTTCAAATCATAATTGAATTACAATCATAGAGTCTATAACCAAAAATCACAATGGAGAACAAACGATCTATATAGAGACGACCGATTTTTGAATTTTGAAGATTAGGGATTTACAAAAATACACCCAAACAAACAATTAAAATAGGGTGGAACCCAATATCTACATGAGAAAAAAAATTAAGGTTAATGATAATGTAAACATGGTAAAAGAACAACCAAACGTACAAAAGTAATGTTAAAACCTAATCAAACGTTTTCTAATTTATATAATCTATGTGTGAAGAAATTGCTCATACAGAACCACATTGGAATGAATTTGTCATTTCTATAAACATTATCTTCCACCCATTTAAAGTATATAGGACAAATGCATGGGATTCAAACCTTGAGTGTTGATACTCATGATAATCTGCACTTACAGGACAAGAATTCTTGAAGCTCCATTATAATATAGGAGTGAACGAAACTTTACGCAATTCTCTCTTGGAGCAAACTCTTTCAAGACACTACTTTTTATCCTAAAGTCTTCTAAATAGACTACATGGTCCTAGTGTTTAGGCACCTAGGAAATCAAAGACTATTTTTGTAGTTTTATGGATAACAATATAAAAGTCAAGAATGCTAAGACAAGGCATGAATACACACAAATATGAAAACATCAGATAATACATGCATAATGACAAGATTTTACCGAAAGAATGAGAGTACAACTTTTAGGATCCATGAGATAGGTTTTAAAGCATATAAATACAAAGAATAAACTAATCGTTCATTCACAGCATCATATGTAAAAGTATAGGTGCAAAAAATAATATTTCAAACATCATGTAAGCATAAATATCCACTTGCCAACACAAGCATCTGTATAGAAAAAATCTATATAAAAAAAAATGCAGTCAATGGTTCAAACAAAACCACAGAAGATCAACACAATATAAAGTTTAAAACCTATCTCCAAATAGATAATGATTCATTCATAAATTAAAGAATCTCTTACACAGATAAAGTATTGTAGGACTATACAAGCTCAAGCATATTGACCCTCATGTGTCTCCCCCTCTCTACCAAAATACTACAATGTATATAGGAAAAGGTGAGATCCAAATTTGTTTGTGTAGATCCACCTTTTAGGGTTTCAAATTCTACAAATAGAAAAGTATATCAATGAAAAAATATCTAGTCTAACTAAGTTTGAAAAGTGTCAAAACTACATTAAACTAGAAACCTTATCAATGTCTTCTAGCTGCCTCAACCAGAGTAGCTAATGCATCCAACGCATGTGCTTTTGTTTGTAACATGTTTAACTCCTTTTGCATATGTTTCAGCTTCTTTTTGAGCTCCTCCTTATCTTTCACCATTTGGACATTCTTCTCCTATATCACTTTTCTCTTTATTGCTTCCTCTGCAACCTATATTAACTCTGAATATTTCTTGTTTACTTCCTATAAGTCTTGCTTTAACATTGTGTTTGATTTCATTAGACTATCATTTATTTGACTAATATGCTCATTTTCAATTATAAAATGATCAATTTCTATTATGTCTTTCTCCTGTTCAAATTCTTTCATCTCATCTTCCAAATATTCATCTGCAATATTATCCTCATTCAGATATGCAACAATTTCTTCATTTCATTTGAAATAATTCCCTCATTGTACTCTGTTTTATTTTTTGATGATTCACCAACTTCTACTTCAGAAAATAATGATGTGGTATTTCCTTCCATATCCTCATTATTAAAATTGCGAAGACAGTTCTTAGGAACTAGATCTCGAACCTTTCTTAAAATTTAATCAATATTATTCAAAACTTGTTGCAGCGCTGATTCTAATCCATTTGAACTTTTACCCTCTTCATCATTACTAGAAGATTCATGTACACTTATAACTTGATATGTTTTAAACTTAGGATATAATAGTACTTTCATATTTAACCTAAGTTTATTTATAGGTCGTGTTTTAGGCCTCAAATACACTTTGAGTGGCTTAGATGAATATTATGTAGGTTTCGAGGGTTTATTAAGAGAAGAAACAAGGTATGGTCCCTTTTTAAATATTTCCATTTCATCAATGGGATTGATCACTAAACTACAATTCTTAAACACCTCGGACTTCTTTTGTTCTTCTTTTGCAAATGTTTGAATATTCATTCCCTTTTCAGGAAACTCCTCCCTATGGTGGTCTTTGGATTCATTTTCAAACAAGGCTTCTACCTCTGTACTAACAGGAATCTCCATAGTATTTTTATTAGAAGGGTTCTATTTTCTTTTACCCCTTTTCACTTCTTTAAACTTAAATTTGAAACCCGGCCAGAATAAGAAATGAGACCAAGATCTTTCCTCTTTCTCTAACTCTTGATAAATTAACAGTTTGATTAAACCATGATGAAAGATGCTATTGCTAGAAGAGTTGGGGTGATTACAAACCCTAATAGCCATTTCTCCTAGACTCTTAAACAAGTAGAAAGGTAGGTTTAATTTGTTTGTACCTGATATATGTTGCAAGAACCTCGTATTGTAGCTATAGACCATTGCAAACCTTCCTTCATCAGTGACTTATCTCTGAATGATGTTTAAAACATCTCGCCACTCTTCAAGCAGAAAAACCATTTGGGTCCCTTGACTCTAGTCGGGGTTTTATGTGCGGGAAGATGGAACTGACTATAATCCTCATTAATAAACATCTTTTTATACCACTTTTCTCCTTTATGAATAACACCAATGGTCTGTGCAATAGATTATTCTATCAATTCAAACTCAAGACCTCCAATGTTCATTACTGATACATCAAAACTTTGACAAAAAGGCCTTGTAACCCCTATGTGATATTCTCTGATTCTTTCAAACATGGAAAACTAGCCGGCTTCTTTAACGTTTTCAATGGCTAATGGGATTTTCTGCATCCATTCAACACTCTCGGGTTTGATCTTGATTAAGTGACCACTAGGACGATGTTTCCTATTAATTTCCATTGCCAAAACATAGACTGTAGATGCAAGGCCTATGATAGAACCTTGAGAAAACCCTCCTTGCAAATAAAATGCCATATTATACTGAGCTGATAGAGTAAAGGCTGTTAGGTTCAAAATAATGTTAAATTATGGAATGGTATAGGTGTTCTTCTAAGTACAAATCAAATCCAACTATCGTCCATCAAACAAGAACAAAATTTGAAACCTCATCACTTGATGTTTATACCTGCACACAAACCTAACTTTAGCGAGATGGAAGAGTACATGCATTTGAATAAATGAAATGCGCTTTATTAAATCTTAGATTTTGCATGAATTATGAACAGAGTTTAAATAATCTATAGGACCTTAGGTTAATAACTAAAATATTTGTAAATGCATAGAATATTCAAAAATAAAACCAAAGAAGTCTAAACTTTTAGGAAAAAGGAAAAATAAATCCAAGGATAAAAGGTCTAAGGTAAATAACAGGCCTCGAGACAATAGATAACATACCTAGGACAAACACTAGCTCCAATTGGGGATGGCATTTCCGTGTGATTTTCCAAGAACTGTAGACCAAGTGCCTTATTTTCTGTCGACAATAACTGACCCATTGGGTTATGGAGTCTTATTTGAAAAACCTAAAACTCACCGGTATTTACAATGTGATGAATACCCTTCATATCTTATTTGGTATAAAAATGCTTCAAAACTCACCCATTGACTAGGCCTGCTAATTAATCACCTTCCAAAATTTGTAGAACAAATGTATTTTTTTTCCAAACTTCTGACAATTCTTAAAGGTCCTATCCAAATATAATCAAAGTTACCATGTTTTGGTTTCTCCTCTTCTTTCATCCTAACAAAGCAAAAAAATATCATGAAATAATTTTTTTCTTTGAATCTTTTATCAAAAATATTTTTTATTATATCTTTATACATCTGAGGCTTTTCAACAAGCAACTCTCTTTCTTGCTGAAGATAAATAATTTGAAAAATTGTGCGTTGTATCTCATTAGTCTCTTCAAGGTTATCTTGCATAAATTTCATGATGGGGAGACCCAATAGTACAAGAAAAACTGACTCAGTTCCATATAGAAGATGGAAAGTAGAAGTACCAATATCCCTTTTGGTAGTGATATGATTAGCCCAAAGAGAATACTTCAACTTACTATCCTATGCCTTCTTATTTTCTGACAACATTTTTTTCATATTGTTTACAGTTTTTGTTTGTGGACTCTGATAGGCCATTACCCTGTGGGTAATATGGAGTGGAATGTTTCAAAATAATCCCATATTTTCTCACAAAAAAATGACCATATTCTCGGATTTAAAAGAAGCGGCACTATCTGTAATCATCTTTATAGGGAAACCGAACCTACTCAGAATGTTTTCCTTTATGAAGTTTATTATAACCTGATCAGTTTCTCTTCTAGTAGGAATTGCTTCTACCCATTTTGTAAATAAATCTATAGCTGTCAAAATATATATATTTTGTCAAGTGGAATGTGGATTGATTTTCCTATGAAATATAACCCCCATTGATGGAAAGGGGCTTCAGCTAAAATATGTTTAAGAGGTAGAGAAAGCAATTTCATGTTTACCTACAAACTTTTGGCATTCAAAAGGGGCCCTTAAATGGAAAAAAAATTCTAAAATATTGTTGGCCAATAATAGCATGCTCGGATAATTTTAAAGACTGTGGCCTTCCAATAGCGGTTCCCAACAAAAAATCCTTCATGCATTTCAGTTGTAATAGCCTTAGCTTATTCTTCATCAACACATCTAAGAAGAATACCTATAGGATCTTTCCAAAATAGATTATTTTCAGAAATACAGAAATTCATGGCTCTTAATTTCAAGGATTTGAATTTTCTTTTGTCTAGGTTTGGTGGAGATTCCAAAAACAAAATAAAATATACTATATCACCATACCAAGCTGAATGAGCATATTTATGAAAAATATGTTCTTTTTCTTCTTCATGCTTATATCTTTCTCTTTCACATATTTCATTAAATTCAACATTCAAACCTAATGCTTGGAAATCAGAATCTGTAAGAATTTTTTCCAAACCATGGACTTTAACAAGTTTAGTTAGCATGATATCAACATCAAATTCCATTATTTTTCCAATGCAATGACTCATTTTTCCTTCAGAGTCAGGTTTGTTAATATCTCCTTTACTGCTGCATTAGGAACATATGATAAAAAATTTGAATGCAACACAAAATCCTGAAAAAATTAAGGGATTTGACAAGTGCATAAGCTTGTTTCTCCAAAATGGTGTTCTCCCGTAAAAATTTACGAAAATATGAAATGGGTTGTTTAAGACCCCCTACATTCTTTTGCAACAGTACTTCTGCTATACTGTCTTCAAAAGCAAAAGAAAAGGTAATGAAGTCTTTAGAGAAGTGAGGGCTTACCAAAATGGGTGCTTCTGTGAGTGCTTGTTTTATTCTTTCAAAAGATAATTCTTCTTCTAGAGTCCAGTTTACATCTTGATCCTTCCTCAACATCTTAGTTATCTATTTGACAATATTTGCAAATTTAGGAATAAACCATCTGAGAAAATTAATTTTCCCAATAAAGGATTGAATTAATTTTTTATTCCCGGGAATAGTAATTTTAAGAATTACTTTCACATGTTCTGGGTCAATCTTGATCCCATCTACTGAGACAATATGACCAATAAGTTTACCTTCCTGCATGGAAAAATGATATTTCCTTGGGTTTAAAGACAAACCAAACTTCTTGCATTTAAAAAAGGTTTGTTCAAGGTGCTTAAGATGATTCTCATCTGAATCTAAACACATTGTTATCTCATCAAGATAGATCACCCCAAACTTTTCTCTTTCACCTACAAATTCTATCTCCATAGCCCTTTAAAAGTTTTCTCCAACGTCCACTAAAACAAATGGCATTTTATAGTACATAAAGGTTCCCCACGGAGTGGTAAAAGCAGTTTTCTCCCTATATTTTGGATGAAGAACAACTTGGTTATATCTTGAGAACCCATCTATCATGGCATATCCTCTAAGCTCCAACTACCCTTTGCAAGATCCAATCTATCTTAGGGACAGGGTAATTACCCTTTAAAGAGGATCTGTTTAGGTTACGAAAATCAACACATAACCTGATATCACCATTTTTATTTCGAATGGGAACCATATTTGCAACCCAAGTGGAATACAGAAGAGGTACTATAATTTTTGCATCCAACAACTTCTTCAACTCCTTTTCAATGACTGGTAATAATGATAGATTGATTCTTCTGAGTTTCTACTGGAAGGGTTTAGTATAAGGTTTTAAAGGGATATTATGTTGGATAATGCTAGTATCATATGTTTTGAGATCCTCATATGACCAAGAAAATATATCAACAAACTTTTTCAGCAAACTGATATACCTCTTTTTACTTTCCTCTGTCAACAACTTAGAAATTTTAAGGATATTAGGTTGACTTTGTTGATGTATTTGTAACTTTGGAATGTATTCAGTTGTATATCTTATATTTTATTTCATTGTACCTTGATTTTCCTATCGAGATAATCATTAATATAATAAATTCATGTAAATTTGTAGAGGCTAACTCTCCCTTGTAAGTCGGGGAAATAGTCCCTATAGTTGAGGGGTACTAGGGTTATTATACTCTCCTAGTGAAGTCATCCCTGGTAAGTAATTGTCAAGTGGAAAAATAGTATAAATATAGAGTGCATCTATCTATTTGAAACACACACACACACTCACTCAACTATAGCACATGATTGAGAGAAGAGGAGCTCGTACAAGAGAGAGAGAGAGAGAGAGAGAGAGAGAGAGAGAGAGAGAGAGAGAGAGAGAGAACAGTNCGATTGGTGCTCATTCTATCTCTGAGGAAGATGTGAGGTTTTATCCTTTATGGTTTCCCTGAGGAGACTCTTTGTGTCTCTTATCTCTTGCGATTCTTGTTGTGCATGTTATTCTCTCAAATAAGATCCTAGATCATATTGATTAAATGATAAAAATATACAATGGTATCAGAGCTAACCTGAGAAGAAGACACTGTGCAGCTACAAAATCTAGGGCTTCTTACTTTTTGGGTCTCTCTCCATAGATCATCAGCAAAAGGATGCTAGGCTAACTCTCCATTGAATGGCACATATTTCTGTCGAAGCAGAATTTGATTCTAGGCATTTTTAGTTTTTGACCTATCACTATTGTGGGAAATTAGGGCTTCTCGCAAAAAAGTAATTTTTGAGTGAGCTGAGAATAGGATTTCTGTCCTCCTCAAAATAGAAATTTAGAGACCAATATCAAAAATTTTGGTTAGGTAAACTTTGGGAAAGTCAAACCCTATTTTGACCCGAGACAAGAAAACCCTAAAAGACTAAAACTAGTCATTTTGGTGCATTCGTTATATCTTGAGATTGGAGAAGGATCAGGAGAGGAAACTTTACATGACAAAGATAAATTCCCAATGTACCCTATGTAAATGTTTCGGCCTTATATTCAATATATGATCAGAGATATGATTCCTCCAAATCAAGGTTCCATCCTATCCCAGGATTCATCCCTAAACATGACACCTTGGGAGAATTGCTATATCTTGAGATATGAAGGTCCAAATGAAATTTCTCAAGATGTTCCATATAGGAAACAAACTGTAATTTCTGTTATAAAATTTTCATGTTATGAAGATCAAACAATGATACGTGGCAGTCTGTACAATTTCACTATGCTAAATGGTTCTGAAACATGTCACCTTGGGCATAATCTCATAAGTACCAATTGGTGGAACCAATTCTACTCAAATATGTGGTGTTGAAAAGAGGGAATATCAGGATACCTTAGAAAAAAATTGTAGACACAAGGTAGCAGTACTTGCAGAGATACCACAAAAACAATATCATACATTTCTGTAGAATAAATTGGAAAACTAGGGCTTCCTGTTCTAGGAGCTTCCCTCCACTATTTTCAGAAAAGGAGTACATTGGAAAACTTTCCTTGAATAGGCCCATATTTCTATCCAATAAGATATGAAATATTCCAAGTTTTGAAAATCAGGGTTTCTCTGATAAACTCTAGATCAGGAAGCTCTGGAACCAGGATGGACACTTCAAATCTGTAAGATCTAAATTTCTGCTATTTACATTTGAGGTTCTCATTTCAAAATGACTAATCACACCAGCTTGATGTCAAGCTTGGTGAAGATTAAAAATTCCAAGCATGGAAGTATGAAATATCACTCGTTCTTGAAGAAAGTGAATTGGACACCTACATAAGTGGAGAGGTTCTAGTTCCAGAGGGAGATGAGGCTAAAACCTTACACAAGAAGAACTTGGTCAAGGAAAAGAGGATTATTATTGATTCTTTCAAGGATCACCTTATAGCACAAGTGTCTTCCCTAAATACGCCTAAAGAGATGTTTGATTCCTTGACCAAGCTATTTGAAGGGAAGAATATAAATTGAAAGAAGTATAGGAAATCCGTGATCCTTAAAGAAATTGACTTAGATCAATATTTCACTAAAGAAGTTATAAGAGATAGAGGGAGATAAGGCTAAGGCTAGATCAAAGAGAATCATTGCAGATTATATTAAATATTATCTCATTCCTCATGTAGAAAAAAAAAGGAAGTGTTCAATGCTATTCCAAAGCAATCGAAGAAGAATAAGATATTGTTATAACTACCTTGAAGGGCCTCCCAAGATCATGGGATTCATTCATTCGAGGAATGTGTGCCTGAAGGAAGTGATTACCTTCAAAATAATTTGGGAAGAGCACACACAAGAATAAGCTCGACTCATAATAAGAGAAGATAAAATGGGAGCAACTGAATATCAATCTTTCACGATCATAAAGAAGATCCCTGAAGCGATGAGGAATATGAACGACTCAACTCCTAAAGAACCTATTATCTATCTTAGCATTTGGATAAGAAATTATGTTGTTATGAATGAAGAATATGATGAATATGAAGGCTCAAGAAGGAGTCTATCCATGAAATGAATAAATATAAGTATTCAATTTTCATTTCATGATATTATTTTGTTATGCATTTGTTTATATTCGGTTATGTGTTATGCATGATAGAATGTTTGCATTAATGACAGTATACTACTAATATGCGTGTGATGGGTAACTATCCCATGGTTCTATAAAACTCTCCATTGATACTTATCTATAATGAAACCTCTTTCCTAACATATTAGATTAGTGCAAAATATCAATGATGTCATGGTAGAGATTGAAGGCATCTAGATAGTTTCCGTGAGATATGGATGAATGTTGTATTGGATAAAATAGTTGCATGATTAAATATTTATGCATAATAATTTTCCATTATGAATATGCCTTATGAAATGTTTCTAACCATGCAATTAATGCATTTGACTTGTAGGAAAGATCACATACAATCACCTACAAGAGAAGAAGGATGAGACTTTTTCTGAAGAACAAGTGGCGATAGTTCGAGAAATAATCCAAGATGAAGAATAATATGACGATACTTTCAAAGAAATAAAGAGGTCTCAGACACAATGCAGTTATGTGACACTCTTGAGAGACATCATTGATGCATATCCTTACATCTACGAAGAAGTATCCAAGAAGCCTAGGGAAGGAGAGTACCAGTTCAAGAAGAATGATGTCTAGGAGGTGGTATCAAGACCTAAAGGGAATTCCATAGTGTCTTCCATATGGATCTACAAGATACAACATGAAATAGATGGAAACATTGTGGGGTACAAGGAAATATTCATAACACGAGGGTTCTCACATAAATAAGGCATAGACTACGAAGAGACATTTGCAGCCACTCGGTTTTGAGGCACATGATAGACAGACTCATGTGTGAAAATTAAAGGACTTGTATGAGCTCAGAACGCACCCATGGAATAACACATAAATGAGGATCTTGGAGATCACCTAGAGTAATGAATATCTTAACCTTTGCTACAAGGTTGAAGATAAAATCCTATAGAGGATGACAAGCTCATTAATGGGTGCGAGAAGAACTTTTGAAAAGGTTCAAGATAGAGGGTCTTGGTATCTAGTGACCCTAGATGGATACATAGAATATCAGTAGTAGAGGAAGCTACTTGGCAATCTAGTACATAATACATAGAGTATGAAAGGTAGAGCGAGAATGATGCTCTGCTTCAGAGGGAGTGACTGTAGAAGATCTTGAGGTTCGACATGGTACGACACAATGGATGGATTACTAATGGCTCTAGGATTTACTAAGAGTAAAGGAGATTCCAACCTTTACTTCAAGATTGAAGGTGAAGACTAGTGATGCTCCTATTATATGTCGATGACATGTTCCTGACATGTAAAGAGGAACTCATTAAAGTTGCAAGAAGGAGGCTTGCTGCCGAGTTCGAGATGAAGGACTTGGATATGATGCACTACTTTCTAGGCATGGAGGTGTGGCATAATGCATATGGAATATCCATGGGACAAGGGAAGTATGTAGTAGAGAACCTAAATATTTTTGGGATGATGGACCATAAGCTCATGAACACACCTATGGCATCGAAAATGAATCTGTTGAGTGATGCTTCGTCAAAGTTGGTTGATGCCATGATTTATCATCAGATGATTGGGTCCTTAATGTACCTAATGAATACAAAACCTGATATTTATTTTGCCATGAACACATTGAGCCAGTTCCTAAAGGATCAGAGACATGTTCACTTGATTGCTGCAAAGCATATTCTGAGGTACTTTAAGGGTAAAATTGATTATGGGTGCAAGAATGAGGCAAATCAGGATATTAACCTGGAGGGTTATGTGGATTCAGTTTGTGAAGGGAGTGCCATTAATAGGAATAGAACTTCAGTGTGCTACTTCAGTATGGTATTAGGTCTGATCTCTTGGTTTAGCTGGAAGAAATCCTATGTGGAACTAAGTACAGTCGAAGCAGAGTATGTCGCAGCTTGTTCGGATAGTTGTGAGATAGTGTGGCTAAGGAAGCTACTATATGATTTATTTGATATCCAATTGGATGCTACGTGTATATATTGTGACAACCAAATTTGTGTGAAGTTTTCATAGAACTTTGTGTTCCATGACAAGTCGAAGAATATCGAGATAAAAGTAGCAACATGGAGGAGCAATGACACTCGAGTATGTTGTGACATACAATCAGATAACTTATGTGTTGACCAAACCATTAGCCAGAGTGAAATTTGAATACTTCAAGGAGAATATTGATGTTCTCCAAATTGAGGTTCCTTCCAATGGGAAGTCATGAGTCTCTATTCCCTTCTGACATGGTTACTGGATGTGTTCCGCACTTGGTCAGATGTAAGTGTAGAGCCCTTCTGACATGGTTCCAGGATTCATTCCCCACATGGTCAGATGTAAGTGCAGAGCCCTTCTGACATTGTTGTGGGATGTGTTCCCCACATGGTCAAATGTAAGTACAAAGCCCTTCTAACATGGTTATAGGATGTGTACCCCACATGGTCAGATGTAATTGCAGTGCCCTTGTGACATGGTTGCGAGATTTGTTCCCCATATGGTCAAATGTAAGTGTAGAGCCCTTCTGACATGGTTATGGTATGTGTTCCCCACATGGTCATATGTAAGTGTATATCCTTTCTGACATGGTTGTAGGATGTGTTCCCCACATGGTCAGATGTAAGTGCAGAGCCTTTCTGACATGGTTGCAGGATGTGTTCCCCACATGGTCAGATGTAAGTGCAGAGACCTTCTGACATGGTTGTGGGATGTGTTCCCCACATGGTCAGGTGTAACTGCAAAGCCTTTCTGACATGGTTGCAAGATGTGTTCCCCACATGGTCAGATGTAAGTGCAGAGCCCTTCTTACATGGTTGTAGGATGTGTTCCCCAGATGGTCAGATGTAAGTGTAGAGCATTTCTAACATGGTTTTGGGATGTGTTCCTCCCATGGTCATATATAAGTGTTTTATAAGATGAAGACCTACATGGAGGCTAGACCTACAACCAACATGAAAAAGGGTTGTCTTTGTAGAAATTCCTATGATGAGTAGACTTGAGAAATATCACCATTTGCTCAGGATAGCGGAAGTAGAGATGATGATGATGATCTAGCCCGATGAGGATCCATCTTAATGATGATCCATTTTTATGATGATCCAGAGATGAAGACTTGTGTTGATGAATTGTGTCAAGAGAATGCCTTCCTAGTTAAGAGGGAGTGTTGATGTATTTGTAACTTCAGAATGTATTCACTTGTATATCTTATATTCTATTTCATTGTATCCTGATGTTCCTATCGGGAGAATCATTAATATAATAAAGTAATGTAAATTCATAGAGGTTAACGCTCCATTGTAAGTTGGGGAAATAGTCCCCATAGTTGAGTGGTACTAGGGTTATTAGACTCTCCTAGTGAAGTTGACCCTGGTAGGTAACTGTCAAGAGGAAAACTATTATAAATAGAGAGTGAGTCTCTCTAATTGAAACAAACACTCACTCAACTGTAGTGCATGAGTGAGAGAAGAGGATCTCACACAATTGAGAGAGAGAATAGCTGTCAAAGATCATCTTTGTGTCTTTGGGTTTTAGTTTTTCTATTGGTTCTCATTCTATCTCTAAGGAAGTTGCAGGGTTTTCTCCTTTAGAGTTTCCTCGAGGAAAAATATTTGTGTCTCTTGTCTCTTGTGGTTATTGTTGTGCATGCTATTCTCTCAGATAGGATCCTAGATTATAATGATTAAATGATAAAAATCTAATAGACTTTCAGTTCCAATGTTAAATCTACTAAAAGTTTCCTTAGAATACTGTACAACTGGTTTTGCTAAAGTATCATCTTTTAGAAACAACCTTTCTAATGGAACTAAACCCTTTGGAATGAATTTTCCTTTGAGTTCAATAATTTTATGATCAACAATTGACTATTTTGGAAAAGAAGGAAATTCATCCACATCATCATCTTGTTCTTCATAAATCTGAGAATTTGAAAACTCACCTGCTAATTCCAATAAATTGTTAATCTCCAGATCATCTTGAAACACTCTCCAATGCTTTATGCTATCAGGAATTGAATTCCTATTCCTAACTTCAATTGGATATCTGAGTTGAGTATTTTGCAGGACTTTGAAAAATGTTGCTTCTAGAGCCAAAGAATTTGCTGTCTGATTTTGATCTAAAGAAATATTAAATGCTGAAAATAAATTATCTTTTAAATCCCATACTTTATTTCTGTAAACTTTTAAGAGTTTTTGCTTTACCTAATAAAAATTTATGACCTATTGAACCACTAACTTGGAGTCTCCAAAAAAAACCAACTATTGAATTCCTAAATCCTTTGTAGCTCTTAGTCCCTGTACTAATCCTTCATATTCTGTTGTATTGTTAGCTGTTCGAAATTCCAATTTATACATCAGACAAACATTTTCCCCACCAAGAGAAATCAGAACAATTCTAGGTCTTGCTCCTTCCTTAGATGAAGAACCATCAAAGTACATCTTCCATAATTCATCTTGTTTTTCAATATCATGGTGAACTGGATCTTTCTTTTATACTTGCAGAACACCAGATGTTTCTTCATTTCTCAAATGCAACATACAGGATCCCAAGTCTTCTTCCACAGCATAGATAGGATAATTTGCAGGATTATTACTGTCACTTACCAAGTAAGCCAACTGCACTTATCTACATAACCTTCTTTGTTCACCCCCAAATATTGGAATAGTGGCATAGGACAGATCCATCTATAAAGTACCTCCCACTCTTTTTTCCTAGGATCTCAAGAGAAACAGGCCAAACTTAGGTGCAATATTAGCAACAACCACATCCATCTTAACACTCTTCATATGAAATAGTGCAATATTTACAACAAGATATTTTATTACCCCTACACACTGAACTATTCTTGAGTCAAATGCAAATAAATCATGATAAGGTCTAGTAATGCTCAGACCTAGGGTTTCGATAACAGCTTTGGGCATAAGATTATGAGAAGCTCCAGAGTCTAACAAACGATTGTGCACCATTTTCTCATGAACTATTAAGGTAATATATAAAGGAGGGGGGTGATTTGATTTCGTTTCAAGTCTGTCAGGTGAGGAAGAACCAATAAAAATGGTAGGATGCTCACCATGTAGGTTTATAACATCACAAGGGATCTCATCAACTTGTGATTTCAGCATCCTATAGGAAGGATCTCTAAATGAAGGTATTTTCATCAACTTTGTTAATGGGATAGGAAGGCTTGGCCTTACTCAACTCATTTTCTAAATTAAAAATCAGATTACTCCTATTGGTTTCTTCCAACTCTATGACCTTATCCTTATTAATCCTATGAATCTATTTATTTTCTACTGATGGATCAGGCCATTGCTTGTTAGGAGAAGTTACTTTCTTTTTAGGAATTTGAGTAGCCTGTCTAGCACCAGATCTAAGATTATATGACTTTTTTGGACTTGTCTAATAAATATCAGCTAGAGAAGTATAAAAATCATAAAAAAATTCATAATTTTGATACTGATATTTAGTAAGAAAACTTTCATATGATTCTTCTTCAATATGATTAATATTCTGATCCAGATATTCATATTCTAACTCCTCAACTTCCTCTTCTTCATTCAGCAAATTATTTTGGAAAGGTTGTTGCACTCTTTGGTTCTTATTTTCTTTTCTCTCCCTTTGAATTTCATTAGTCCTATTTTCTCTCAAAAGAAATATTTGCACCAAAGGACATCGACTTAAATTTTTATTCCCCATTTCTAATCTATTGAGTTTTGCAGACAAATTATTAATTATGTTATTCATTTCATCCATTTTTTCTGATGACTTACCGGTAGAAGTTGATGTCATTTCTTTCTTACCTTTTTTATATTGATCAAAGTATTTTGATTGATCCTTCAACTTACTTGATGTCGACATGTTTGATTCAACCTCTAATGCAGCTTCCTGCATATTAAGCAAGGTCATTGTCCTTCTTTATCTTAAAGGTAAAGAAAACTCATAATCAAATGAGTTTGCATATGTGAGTTTAGCAAAGGTTTCTGAGGCATTAATTTATGCCGGTATTTTGCTATACATATTATCGAATCCTTTTGAAAAGTCAACAACTGATTCATTTTTATTTCTTTTCAAAGCCCCAAATTCAATGATGTAATAAAGGAAGTATTTTGTATCCCCCCACAGTTTCATGAATACTTCCTCTAAGTCTTATATGGGATCTATTGATCGTGGATTTAATTCCTTAAACCATTTCCTTACCTCCCCATCTAAAATTTGAATGAACATTATCATCCAAACATCCTTGACTTCAATATTTTAATTGTCAGCGTAACTAAATAAATCATTCCAATGCTCCTCAGTTGTTACTTCCCCTTGGCCATTAAACCTAGGGAGATATTTTTGATAGTCTCCCCCATGTAGAGCATGAATAGGCTGAGGCATTACCAGTGGGGCATACCTAGCAGCTACAATACGGTCCATATAATCAGAAACCTGATAATCCATCTTTGGATTGGATGGAATTTGAGTGGATTGTCTTGATAAAGGAGGATAATTCCCGAGGTTGAGTTGATGAAGTGGGACTCTACTAGTAAGAGGGATATAAGGTGAAAATTGTGAAAAACATCCTGTATATAGAGACATGGATTTAACCTCTTTAGTCAATAAAGGATTTGTGAAAACCTGGAAATTGTCACTTTTAGGAATAGGAAAAGACAAGTCTTATTCCACTTTACCCTTTTTAACTTATGGATCAGCAAAAGAGAAACAAACTATGATGAATAAGGTATTTCTAGAGTTGAAGGATACATAAATATTCCTGATGAAGTAGAACTCAACTGTTTCCTAGCATCTCTCAAAATATCCTTGGGATCTGGGACTCCTGGATGTAGAGGAGATGAAGTGTTTTTCCCTAGTCCCAACCCTTTTAGGAGCCATAGTTGCTTTCTTTTATTAAAACAGGCAAGAAATTGTAGCCTATAAAACCATTCACTGATAATGTTCACCCAAATAATAAGATCTATCAATAATAAACCAAGGAATAAATTGTATTCTTCTTCCACAGTATGGTCACAAAAAGATGTATATCCTAAAGTATGCTAACTAGAGTATAGGGTTGCAGTGTTTAGGCACCTCAAAAATCAAAGACAGTTTTTTTAGTTTTATGGATAAAAATATAAAAGTGAAGAATATACAGATAAGATTCATAGAAACAAAAATATGAAAACATCAGATAATACATGCATAAGAACAAGATTTTACGGAAGGAATTACAGTACAACTTTTAGGATCTAGGAGATAGATTTTAAAGCATATAAATACAAATAATAAACTAATAGTTCATTCAAAGCATCATATGTAAAATTACAGGTGCAAAAAATAACATTTCAAACATCATGTAAGCATAAATATCCACTTGCCAACACATGCTTCTATATAGAAAAAATCTATATACACAAAAATGTAGTCAAGGGTTCAAACAAAACCACATAATATCAACACAATATAAATTTTAAAACCTAGCTCCAAATAGATAATAAGTCATTCATAAAGAAAAAAATTTCTTACACAGATAAAGTATTGCAAAACTATACAAGCTCCAGCATATCGACACTCATGTGTATCCCCTTGTTTACCAACATAGTACAATATATATAGGAAAAGGTGAGATCGAAAGTTTGTTTGTGTAGATCCACCTTTTAGGGTTTCAACTTCTAAAAATAGAAAAGTATATAACTGAAAAAATATCTAGTCTAACTAAGTTTGACAAGTATCAAAACTACATTCAACTAGAAACCTTATCAAAGTCTTCTAGCTGCCTCAACCAGAGTAGCTAATCCATCCAACGCATGCTCTTTTCTTTGTAACCTTTTTAACTCCTACTGCATATGTTTCAGCTTCTTTTCGATATCCTCCTTATCTTTCCCCAGCTGGACATTCTACTCCTGCATCACTTTTCTTCACTTTACTGCTTCCTCTGGAACTTGTATTAACTATGAATAGTTCTTGTTTACTTCCGATAAGTATTCCTTTAACATCCTATTTTCTTTCATTAGACCATCATTGATTTTAATAATATGCTCATTTTAAATTCTAAAATGATGGATTTCTCTTCTATCTTTATCATGTTCAAACTCTTTCATCTCATCTTCTGAATCTTCATCTGAAATATTTTCCTCATTCAGATCTGCGACAATTTAGTCATTTACATATAAAATAATTCCCTCATTGCAATATGTTTGCTTTTTTGATGATTCACCAACTTCTACTTCAGAAAACAATGATGTGGTATTTCCTTCCATATCCTCATCATTAAAATTGTGAAGACAATTCTTAGGAACTAGATATAGAACCTTTCTTAACCTTTGATCAATATTATTCAAAACTGGATGCAACACTGATTCTAATTCTTTTGAATTTTTACCCTCTTCATCATGACTAGAAGAACCATGTACACTTATGACTTGATCTTTTTGAAACTCAGGATCTAATACTGCTTTCATATTTAACCTAATTTTATTTAAAGGTCATGTTTTAGGCCCAAAATACTCTTTGAGTGGTTTAGATGAATATTTTGCAGGTTTCAAGGGTTTATTAAGAGAATAAATAAGGTCTGGTCCTTTTTTAACTATTTCCATTTCATCAACACAAATTATAACTGAACTGCAATTCTTAAACTCTACAGACTTCTTTTTTACTTATTTTGCCGATGTTTGAATATTCATTCCCTTTTTAGGAAACTCCTCCTTGTGGTGGTTTTCATCTTCATTTTAAGACCAGGATTCTACCTATGTAGTAACAGGGATATCGATAGTATTTTTCTTGGAAGGGTTCCATTTTATTTTATCGTTCTTCACTTCTTTAAACTTAATTTTGAAACCCAACAAGAATAGGAAATGAGACCAAGATATTTCCTCTTTCTCTAACTCATGAGCAATTAACAGTTTGATTAAATAGTGATGAAAGATGTTATTGATAGAAGAGTTGGGGTGATTACAAACCCTAATAGCCATTTTTACTAGACTCTTAAACAAGTAGAAAGGTAGGTTTAATTTCTTTGTACCTGATATATGCTGCAAGAACCTCATGTGGTAACAATAGATAGTTGCAAACATTCCTTCGCAGGTGAAATATATTTGAATGATGTGTAAAACATCCCACCACTCTTCAAGAGGAAAAACCATTTGGATCCCTTGACTCCAGTCAGGGGTTTTATGCATAGGAAGAAGGAACTAACTGTAATCCTTATTAATAGACTACCTTTTATACCACTTTTCTCCTTCAGGAATATCACCAATGTCTTGTGCAATAAATTATTTTGTCACTACAAACTCAAGACCTTAAATATTCATTATTTATCCATAAAAAATTTGACAAAATAACCTTGTAACTCCTATGTGATATTCCCCGATTCTTTCAAACTCAGAAAACCAACCAGCTTCTTTCACTTTTTCAATGGCTAATGGGATTTTCTGCATCTAATCCATACTCTGGGGTTTGATCCTGAGCAAGTTACCACTAGGATGAGGTTTTCTATCAATTTCCATGGCCGAAACGAATACTATAGACGCAGCACTTGAGATAGAACCTTGAGAAAACCCTTCTTGCAAATCAAACACCAGATTATCCCAAGTTGATAGAGTAAAGGCTGTTAGGTTCAAAATGATGTTAATTTGTGGAACAGTACATGTGTTATACTTAGTACGAATCAGAGCCAACTTTCAGCCCTCAACCAAGAACAAAATTCCAAACCTGATCGCTTGCTTATTATACCTGCACACAAACCTAACTTCGACGAGCTGGCAGCGTACATACATTTGAATAAATGAAATGCACTTCCATCCTATGTTAAAACATAGGAAATGCTCTATTAAATCTTATATTTTCATGAATTATGAACATACTTTAAATAATCTATAGGATCTTAGGTTAACAAATAAAATATTTGTAAATGCATAGAATATTCAAAAATAAAATCAAAGCAGTCTAAAATTTTAGGAAAAAATAAAAGTAAATCCAAGGATAAAAGGTCTAAGGTAAATAAAAGTCCTAGGGAGGATAGCTAACAAACATAGGAAAAACAAATAATATGGAGAAATGAGCGAAGGATGGATGCTTACCTCATTTAGGAAAATCTATTCTCCCTTGAGGAAGCTACATCTCCAGTCATTAAATGATAAATCAATTAATACAAAAGTATTGTAATACAGAAGCAATAGTTGAAAATAAGAAAAGAACTAAGTGATACTCATTACCAGTAATCAATTCCTTAATAGAGTCATGGACCCTATGAATTGTTGGAGCCAGTCCCATGCTAGAAATGAGAAATGTTACAAACACTGTTGTTTTTTAAGAAAAAATGGTAGATACATATACTCAAAGCTTCTCTCAATAACTTAAATTGAAAATGGTGACCCAAATATACACCATGGATGGACGGAGTAAAGTCAAGAACCTCCAACCAAGTAATTGAATCTTCGACACATTCCTTGTTAGGTTAAAGGCCCTCTTCTCATCAAATTTGAGAAGAGTACATGACATTAATGAGTCAACCTAGGTGGAAAAATCTGGCATGACTGAACGCATCACAAGTGTTGATGTTAGCTGGATACAATTAATATCATCCCTCAGGCCTAAGTGTAAACTTCATGTTCATACCTGCGAACAAAATTGTGTGCATTATCACACGATGCTAAGTAATCCACTATCCTTGTACCTCATCTCACCATAAAATAAGTGTGACTAGTTCGCATTCATTTATTTAAACTCAATGTAAGGACAACCAACAAAGAAATGATAGGAGACTGAGTTGTTTATAGAAATTAAAGATACAACATAATATTTTGTAATGGTAGTTTATGAGGTGTACAATAGATGGTAAATGGGTGTATTGTTAAGCCACTCCTTGTATAAGGTCACTAGAAACCTTATTGGTGCTTACTTACAAAAAAAATAATATATCTTGTAACGGTATAATATGGTTAGGCTACTAAATAAGTATAATAATTTTAATGGGTTACATGTCAGATGAAGAAGTTTTAAATAAATTCTCCAGAACCTATGTTATGTAAAAAAAAAAAATTGGTAAAGTTGAAGTTCAGGTGTTGTTAAAACTTCTGCATAAATTAGATTAAAAAAAATGAAATTTTAAATTATCCAATAAATTCATCAGTAGAGGAAATTTCAAGTCAAAATGGGCCTCCTAAAAAAAATTAATAAAATAATATTTGTTAAATTTGGAGGAAGAAAAGAAAAAAAGTACTTTTTTGTTTGTATTTTCAACATATATCCCCATATTTTTACTCAAATTTGATCGGGAGAGATCGTTGGACGTGGAATTAAATTCTGCATCCAACAAGTACTCATTCGAAATACTTTTGACGGACCCCACTACCCCAAAAATAAGAAATACATGAAAAAACATGATGATGATGTCATCATAAAAATTTTCCAGGTATTTCTTGTTCTTTGGGTAGAGGGGTCCATAAAAAGTATGCTGAGTGAGTACTTGTTGGGTGCGCAATTTAATTATGCATCCAACGAGCTCTCTCGATCGAAATTTGAGTAAAAACATAGGGAGATATGTCGAAAATACAAACAAAAAAGTAGTTTTTAATGATACCTATCCCCAAATTTATATTAGAAAAGTGTATAAGACCTATACAGTATTTCAAATTTAAAGCAATTTCATTGGCTAACACATGATGACATGGAATTTGAATTAGAGTTAAGAGGCCCATTTTGATTTGAAATTTACTCTAATATGATTCATTTTAATTACATTAATATGTAAATCGTATCCATTTTCTATTAAAAAAATCTCACTTTAAAATACTATTCAAACTATTAATAATATTATATATTTATAAGCAATTTAAAATAAAATAAAATATTTATTAATGTAGGTCCAACTCAAACCATTCAAACTTTTGTTGTTAAATCCATGTAAAGTAATATGGGTCCACTCTGTCACCTTTTAAAATTCAATAATTACTAAAAATGTATCTAGAATGTTTTTATCATTTCACTCATTAAGCAAGGAGTAACACAGCTAAAAATTGTAAATAAAAAATATTACATCCATTACTTCCATACTTACGTAGCAGATTTCTTATGATTTACTTTGGTAAGAATTAATACATTTATCTGGTTTGTTTATGACATGTTCTGATGATTGTGACAGTGGCTAGCTCCTTCCAAAACCTTTGTCCATGTCGACATAGGTGATGTTTTTCATTTTTACCTGTTCTTCATTGTTTACGTTTTATGGGGCTTAAAATAACCTAAGGTGTGGGGAGACTATCCATATTATTGACCCCAACCCTTATGTATTACATTGGTTGAGCTATAATTAAAAAGGCATTGGCATTTCCATACTCTACACTATGGTGTGTGGTGATCTCGCCTTAAGCGTAAGGTGCTTAAGGTTTGTAAAGCATATGGTTCCACCATATGCTCACCTATTGGTATATAAATAAAGTTGTGAGGTTTTATGGAATAATTTTTTGGCACAAGAAATATATGGTTTGCTTATGATATGCATTTCCATTATAATCCATGATGGTTATGGATTTTATTCCTTGGCATAATGGTTATACCTTGATTGCAAAATAATATGGTTTTGCCTAACTGTTTTACGCCATGGTTGCAAGGTATTAAGGGTTCTCGACATATATATTTTATACCAAGGTTGCAATGTAATTTCGAGGTTCTTGGCATATTATAACATTGGGAATTACATGCCATGGTTCGTATGTTGTGACGGATCTTTGGAATTCAGTTGTAATATAATGTTTGATTTGTGATGATTACTATTTAAATGATTATGACATCAATTATTATTATGGTTGTCCTCAATTTACTTTGGCATTAAACATGTGAAGTGGTTGCAATTTAACAGTGCAGCCAGGTATTTTATGCTGAGACATGGCTATACATCGGTCATCCATCTATTCAGATGGAAGCTAGGGGATTGGAACTTGTTTGAATCCTCACTTTTCCTACTGGTTTGGGTGGTAAGGGAAAGCCGATATCTTCTTAGCTCGTGGTGGAAATGTATAGGTGGTTTTGGATATTTTGTGTAGTCGGAATGAGCCGAAGGGCTCTGCCCTATTTACTGTGGCATGAATGGATCGTTTAGTCTTTCATGTGGCTAGAAGGAGACATCGATCTCTGTCTCTATCTACTGTATTAAGGTCTTTATTTTCACAAGTGTTAACAATGTTCTTTTTTATATCCCTCTTAAGGTGTTACTGGGTTTCTTGACTTCCTTGGTAGACTATAGAGATGAGTTTGTGCCATGACCTCCATCGCGACAAATTCACCTTTCACATCTATCTATTTAAGAGGTAAGGTTTTTTTTAAGAGGTTAACTTCTATAATTTCACATGAAATGATTTAGAAATAATACTAAATTAGTTATTTTTGTGTTGTGGGCAGAGGAGGGGTAAGGGTGATCCGAAGGAGCTGACCCCTAGCCCTCTCTGGAAAATCACCAAGGTAAAGTTTTGTTCCACATTTTAAATCCTCTATTTGATTTAATTCGTAAACATTAATTTTTTCTAATTGTAACTTTAATGTGCAGGTTAAAGGAACTATAGAGGGAGGTGGCAAGGTCACCTCCTCCTAGGTCCACATTTCCAAATGCCTAGGTAAGATCGGTTCTATCCTTAAACAAAAATCTTATTTTGATTTAAATTCTCGAAGAGTCTACTGACTAAACCCTAATGTGGTTGCAAGTCACACTAGGTAGGAGCCATGGGTTTCACAAGGGTAGCCACCAACATTTGTTAATATCTTTATTTTTGATTACTTACATTTTTTAGAAACCCTCTTTGCGTTTTGCTTGCACCGGATTTGCATCCATTGCTATGGCATTCTAAATTCAAAGTTTTGTAAGGTTTTTTTTTTTTTAAATATAAAATGGCAGGGTTTGGATTCCATTTGAATGATGTTATTCCCATTACTTTTTTATAAGGAGCTATTTCAAAAGCATGAAAGCTATCAATGATGGTCTTACAACCACTTTAATATATGCATTTTATTATTATTAATAAATGGTGTCGGTCTTCGGCTGTGTGATTCCAATAATCATTTTTTTTGTACATATTTAATGTATGTTGTTTGTTTTAAGATAACGAGGGCTACCATCATCGATGGTCTTACCACTGTGAATATGGTAGTTTTGTTTTAATGTTAATTCTCTAATTGTTTGGAGAATACGATGGATGTGTATGAATATTATACCAAGGTTTTTCCTATGTGTAGATAGTGGCGACCATGATATAGACTGTTGGCCCTATCATTACTTTTTGTTGTTGAATTAAAGGAATGACCCTTATAATTAAAGATACAAACCTTATGTTTTTTATATTAGATATCCTTTTAATTTCATTATGAGCGAGGCTCACATTCCATCCATAATGGCTTAAACGTCGATCCTTGGGGAAACAAAAGCTAGTTTTCGCAGTTGTAACAGCTAGTCTGTAGGCTGAAAAATGTTTTAAGATTTGATTTGATTTAGATTATGGATAGTATAAATATATTTAAGGATCTTCGATTCATTTGAGATCATTCGTGGAAAATATAGAAATATTTTATTAACATAATTTTGAATTTAATTATGATTGATTAAAGGGAGAAAGACTGATAAAATATTCATTTGTTCATGATGGTCTGTAGCTTGTTAGATTTGGATAAATTATTTCATATTTATTCATGTAGATCTATGATTTAGGTGATCTAAATCGTAGATGGTATATGATTTTGAATCCATGATCTGATTTTGTTGTTTGATTAGACTATATGACTAGTTTATGAAATTGTTTTTTTGCTAGAAGATTAATATATATAATTTTGTTTCTTTTACTGGTTAAATAAGTAATAAAGTGGAATCCTATAGTTTGTATAATGATGGTATTATAATTATAATGTAATATTCTTCCATATGTATTAAATCATATAAATTTATTATGTACGTTAATAAGATCTTAAGATTGTATTCTAATATAATTCTATATGTGTGAGGAATTTGGTGATACTCTGCTTGTATATACATATATGTATTTATGTACTTCTTACTGTTGTTTAAATTTGAAGCAATATAAACTAATACTAACATGATTAGGGATCCTTTCTACATTTAGTTTGAAAATTCCAGACTAGGAAATTTATATCTAAGAAGTCCAACGATGCATTACTAAATCGATAGTATAAAAACAAATTGGAAATAAACGTTATATATCCATTATGTGCATTCAATCATATCATAATTTAAACTAAGTGATACATGTTAGGTCATATAGTAACCTCCTCAGATCTAAAATAAAAATCATTCTATAATCATTTTAAAACACAGATTATGAACATGGGACCAATGATGGGAAAACAAAAGTTGAGAAGTTTTTCCTCCCAACCAACTCCCAGAGCAGCCACGTTACTAGCTCCAAAACCCTCGATCGTGTTCATTGAACCAAAAGTGAAAAATCCTTCAATGTGCCATCTCTTGAATTCACATATTCAATCCCCTTCCAATTCTATCCTTCTGCTGCTCATGGAAATACTAATATATAGTGTTTTTCGTAGGACATAGTCATTTGTGAGCCTCCTTTTGTTTGGCACTCAACTAGAAGTTGTGACCCGATTTTTGGTGATGAGGCATCCTGCATATTGAGTTCTCACTCAGTGGCATAAATAAATTTTCGTTTCCTATTGTGGGCCATCAAACACTCTTTACCAACTATATCTTCATTTGCCCCCCCTTCAACATATTTTATTAAATAAAAATGTTTTATTACAACATGTTTAATTTTTGACTTTTTGCCAAAAACATAATAAAATAAAATAAGAAATAATAGTTAAAGTATTTTTAAGGAGAATTAATAATAAATGATTAATTTGTGGTGCATTACATACACCTCTCCTTAAAGGATAACATCTTCCTCGGTGTCATATGTTTTATTTTGTATTCTTCCATTTCATTATGTTGGAATAAGACTGGATATGCCTCGCGCATATTACTTTCTAGTTCCAAAGTATCTTCTTCCAGAATAAGGTGCTTCCATTTCACCTTGACTTGTCTAATGGTACGGTTCCTAATTAAAATTTCTCTCCAGTCCAAAATGTGATCCAATACTCCCCACTAAAACTCTCCTTCGTGTTCCACCTGGATCACATTCCAATCAATCACATGAGAAACATCATGAACATATATTTTTAAAATAGAAACATCAAACACATTATGCACTTTAATATTGGGTGGTAGGGATAACTGGTATGCAACCGGCCCTACTTTCGCCAAAATTTCAAATGACACACAATACGTAAGTTCCAACTTTGAATACTTTCCCAATATCAAGGAAATTTTCTTGGGATTTACCTTTATATACACCTGTTCACCCACCTAAAACTCAATAGGATTTATTTTTAAATCAAGATAAAGTTTTTGTGTGTCTTGGGAAACCTTCAAGTTTTGTTGTACTAAGTTTCATGGTTAGCTCCATATATTTTAATAAATCAAGTCCTAACATTAACCTATCAACTGGACTACTCCATGAAATTCGAGTATTACACTTGCATCTATATAATATTTTAAAAGGACTCATAACTACAAAACCTTAAAAATTATTATTATAAGAAAATTCTACTAAGTGTAGGTAGTCTTCCCACTTACCTGGTTTGTCCATGAAATACATCCTAGCATTTTGTGTAAAACTTGATTTAATCTTGCAGTATTCCCATATGTTTGCAGATGATACTACAGTACTGAAATTCAAGTGTGTTCCTAAACCTTTAAACAAATATTTCCATAAGTTACCTGTAAATTTTGTGTCTCTATCTAAGACTATTACTTTTGGTACACCATGTAACCTAAATATTTCTTTCATGAAAATATCTTCAATGTTAACAACTTTATAGGTATATTTAATAGGAATAAAATGAGAATCCTTACTTAATTTATTGACTATGACCATGATTGAATCATGATGTCATAAATGATTCAGTAGGCATGTTATAAAATCCATATTATTTGTTTCCCACCTCCATTTCAGATTGTGTAGTGGTTGCAACAATCCTGCTGGATATTGATGTTTTTCCTTAACTTGCTGACATTCTAGAAAATGAGCTAAGTATTATACCACCTCTTTCTTCATGTTTGGCCAAAATAAATCTTTTCTCATCATGGTGATCATTTCTAGTATCCAGGATTCCTTGAATATAGTTGTTTATGGAGCTCATTCATAATTGTAAGATTAATTTATGCTATGTTTGGTATTTACATCTAAGTTTTATGCTACAACAATCCTTCTTATTTAGGTTGAAATATGTTTTTACTTGATTTTGTTTATTTTTAGTAGTCTTTTAAATTCTGATATTCCCTATCAAAATTTTCAGCACTTAAGATCTGATTTTCCAGATCATATTCAAAGCTGCTGCTTGTAGACAGTAAATTTACATGATGATTTAGAGCATCTCCTAGGTTGTTTTATTTTAATTTTATGTGTTTGATTTCAAAATCATATTCAATTAAGAAGGAAAACCAACTTTCCTACCTCGCATTAAAATTTTGTTGATCAAATAAATATTTAGTGACTTATGTTATCTGACATAAGCAAAAATTTCCTTCCAATTTGGTAATGCTGCCACATTTTTAAGGCATGAATTATTGCATCAAGTTCTAAATCATGCATAGCATAGTTGTTATCATGTCTTTTTAATTTTCTAGATTCATATGCCACGAAATAGTTTTCTTGTATTAAAACTCCACCTAACCCTTCCCTGCAAGCATCGATACATACGACGAAGTCCTTGAATGGATTAAAAATATTTAAAATTAGGGCAGTAGTTAGTAGATATTTTAGTTTATTAAATCCTTCCATCCATTTTTCAGTCCATTCAAACTTTTTACCTTTCTCCTGTAATGAATTTACAGGGTAGGAAATATTACAGAAGCCTTTGATAAACTTTTGGTAGTATCTGGTAATACCCATAAATGACCTAATGCCGATTACATTTTTACGAACCAACCCTTTAGTGATGGCCTTAATTTTTTCAGGATTGACAAATATTCCATGCTTGGACACTACGTGTGCAAGGTATTGAATCATATATTTAAAGAAATCACATTTACTAAACTTTGTGTATAGTTGTTGTTCTCTTAATATTTGCAGAATTATGTTTAAATGTTCCTTATGTTCTTGTTCATTCTTAGAGTAGATTAGTATGTCATCAATGAAGAAAACAACAAGCTTATCCAGGTAGTTACTTAATATGTTTTTCATTAAACGCATGAATGCAACATGCGCATTTGTAAACCCACAAGGAATTACAACAAAATCATAGTGACAACAGTGGATCCTGAATGCAATTTTAAAGATATCCTCCTCTTTTACTCATACTTGATGATAACTAGACCTTAATTCTATATTTGAAAAGATAGTTGCTCGATGGGAGTGATTGAATAGATCATCTATTTGGGGTAGCGGGTATCATTTCTTAATGGACATTTTATTTAATTGTCGATAATCTATCCACAACCATAAGGTTTGGTATTTCTTTTTCACAAATAAGACCAGTGCTCCACAAGGAGAGACACTAGGTCGAATATATGGTTTATCAATTAGTTCTTGTAGTTGATATTTGAGCTCTGTAAGTTCTATTATGTTCATTCTATAAGGATATTTCGATGTGGGTAACACTTTGAGTATCATATTGATCATGAAGTAAATGTCTCTTTTCAGAGGAAGTCCATGAACTTCTTCTAGAAAGATGTCTTCAAACTCCTTCAAGACTGGTATCTCTTCTAGTTTAAGCCTATTTTCATTTTCATTATCATTCATTATATAGAAATCAAACACTTTACATCATTTTCTTACCGATATTTTCATTTGTAACACATAGATTTCTCTGATTGTAACCTTCCTAGGAATCCCTTTTAATTTTACAATGTCTCTATTATCATCTATACATGTAGAGGTTTTGTCAAAATAGTTTAACATTACTTTTTATTTTTTTATCCAATCCATTCATATTAATAGATCATAGGAACCTAAAGGAATAATATTTAAATCAACATGCGTAATGAAATCATTCATAATTAGTTTACAATTCTTAACAAGACTGGTGAATTTATGCTTAGTATCGGTGGCTAATTGTACCATCCATGACTTATCAAACTTTTTTGGAACTAATTAACATAATTCAACTATTCTAGGTGCTATATAACTCAGAATTTATCATGAATCAATTAAAATGGAAATAGGTTGACTGTTTCTCATACCTTCAATTTCAAGCATGGAAGTGTGATGATGTGCTTGCTATATTTCCAATGCAATAGATATTCTGGGCATACTCCTTTCCATGTCTCCAATTGTAACTGCTTCTTGGATGGAATGAACATTAAATTTCTTCTTTCTTACTGTGAATTATTTAAAGTAATGTAGCCCGCCATAATCCAAACATTTTAAGGGTTTTTTTTGTGCTGGGTTCATGTTAAAAAAAGTAGCAAGTTATTTTAATTCGGAATTATGTGGTTTAAAACTTTTATAGTTATTACCCTGATACCCCCTGTAGTTTATTTCCTTTGTTTTTGTGGAATTTATTCTATTTCTTTCTTGGATCAAAATTATTTTTCCTTTTATTCTTCAAAGATGGTACATTTTCCCTTTTATTTTTGTTTTGGTCGCAACAAAATTTTTCCTTTCCCATTTCTTCCTCTAGCATCTTTGGATTATCATACTTAATCCATTCTTTCAACATGATAGTAAAACAACTAAGAAAATGTTGTATTTTAGGTTTTTCATCAATTGTGTAAGGTACATAATGATGTAGCATCAAAAATTTAGTGCAGATTTTTTTCATAGTCATGGCTCCTAGCCTCAACTCATAAAATTCTTCAGCCTTCTCTTCAGGGATAATTTTAGGGGCGAAATATAGCCCATGGGCTATTTTTTCACATTTTTCTCCAAAAACATATTCGCCATTTTGTGTTTTTTGAAGCCTTGTTTTTCCCAATTTTGATGGGTTAAAACATTTTCACCCTAAAAGTCGCCAAATTATTATATAAAAGATATAAAATCCTTGGAAATTTAAATATTTTTTGAAAAATATCATGAGACATTTTATATTTGACGTTTTGAGAATTGGTAATATTCGCCAACATTTATACAGTTTTAAATAAGTATGGTTCCTTAAAATCATCCCTGTTTCTCTTTGTAGCATTAATATGATAAGTTTTTTTCTTTTAAAAAGATTCTTAAATGTTTTCCAAGTTACATATATTTCTTTTATTCCCTTGACATTCTTTATATCTTGCCACCATATATCTTCCTTTCTAGTCAGATTGTAGGTGTCCATTTTAGCTTTTTAATTCGTCTAAATAGTTGTATATTTTGGAAATACTTTTTTTTTCTATCCTAACAACGAGGCTTTTTCATCCTCACCTTTCTCAATTTCTCCATTAAACATTGGTGGTTTAATATTCTTAAACTCCCTAGATATTTCCTCATAGGGTATGTATTAATTTTTCTTTTTTTTATCATCACTACTTTTGTGTGACTCTTATTGTTTTCTTGAGTGATGCTTAACTGACTCTTCACTTGAAGCTTTAGGTTTACTATGGCTGGAAAATTCCATCTTCCTTCCCTTAAGTTTGTAAGGTGCATTTTTACGTAGGCCATGATGAGATTCCTTATTCTTTTTTTTTCTTATCGTTATGTAATCTAGCTAATAAAATAACATTTAATTATTCTTGATATTTTAGAATTCGTTCATTATCTTGTTTAACCTTTCTTTGATCTAATCTAAGTTCCTTCATAGTTCTGCGTAGTTCATATTTATTATCTTTACTATCGTTTATTTCTACCCAAATTTCCCTCTTCAATATTTAATGGATTTTCTGAATGACATTCTTCTTCTGCAGACATCTCTATATCTTCCATGTTTTCCTGCAAAATATAGTTATCCTTCTCTTTATGTTTTTGTAAGATAATTTAAACCAACAATAAAGTAAAAATTAGTTTTCCTGATTTCTTTATCAGTGTAAGTGTTGAGTTGATTCAGGGCTAGTTCTATAATCGTTCTCTGATACCATTATGTAACACACATAAAAACCTTAAATAAAAAAAAATTACATGCATTACTTCCATACTTACATAGCATATTTCATATGATTTACTTCTGTAAGATTTAAAACTTTGATTCAGTTTGTTTATGACAGGTTATGGGAGATTATCCATAGTCTTGACCCCATCCCTTGTTTATTACATTGGTTGAGATATAATTAAAAAGGACTTGCCCTTTCCATAGTCTATGCTATGGTTTGTGGTGACATACCATTAAGTGTAAGGTGCTTAGGGTTTGTAAAGCATATGGTACCACCATATGGTGACCTCTTGTTATACAAATAAAGTTGTGAGGTTTTATGACATAATGTTTTGGCACAAAAGCTATAGGGTTTGATTATGATATGCATTTACGTTAGGATCCATTATTGTTATGTATTTTATTCCTTGTCATAATGGTTATACCTTGATTCCAAAATAACATGGTTTGTCGTAAGTGTTTTATGCCATGTTTGCAAGGTATTAAGGGTTCTTAGCATATGTACTTTATACCAAGGTTGCAATGTAATTTTGAGGTTCTTGTCATATTATAACACTAGGAATTACATGCCATGGTTCATATGCTATGAAGGTTCTTTGACATTTATTTGTAATATAATGTTTCATTTGGAATTATTACTATTTAAATGATTATGTTGTTGATTATTATTATGTGTGTCCTTGGTTGAATTTGGAATTAAACGCATGACTTGGATGCGAGTTGACAATGCATCTAGGTCTTTTACAGTGAGACGTGGCTATACATCGACCATCCATCTGTCCAGATGGAAGCTAGGGTTTTGTACCATGGTCTAATGGACTTGGAACTTGTATAAAGCCTCTTTTTTCCTATTAGTTTGGGTTGTAAGGCAGAGCTGAGATATACTTATCTCGTATTGGAAATGTATAGGTGGTTTTTTTATCTTTTGTTCAGTCGAGATGAGCTGAAGGGCTCTTCCGTGGTTACTATGGAATGAATGGGTCATTTAGTATTTCGTGTGGCCAATAAGAGTCGTCGAGATATGTTTCTATTTAATGTGTTAAGGTCCTAGTTTTTTCAAGTGTTAACAATGTTATGTTTTATATCCTTCTGAAGGTGTGACAAGGTTTCTTGACTTCCCCGGTGAACTGTAGAGCTGATTTTGTACCATGACCTTGCTTGCCACGACTCCGCCTTTCACATATGTCTCATTAAAATGTAAGGTTTTCTTGTAAGAGGTTTACTACTATAATTTCACATGAAATGATTTAGCAATAATAATAACTTAGTTTTCTTTGTGCTGCAGGAAGAGAAGGGATAAGGGTGATTTGGAGGAGCCGACCCCTAGCCCTCTCTGCAAATTTGCCAAGGTAAGGTTTGTTCCACATTTTAAATCCTCTATTTTATTTAATTTGAAAACGTTAATTATTTCTACGTATATCTTTAATGTGTAGGTTAAATGCACTAGAGAGGGAGGTAGCACAGTCACGTCCTCTCAGGCCCACATTTCCAAACGCCTATGTAAGATCAGTTCTATCCTTAAACAAAAATATTATTTTGGTTTTAAATCTCAAACAATCTACTAACTAAACCCTATTGTGGTTGAAGGTCACACTCGGTAGGATCCCTGGGTTTCACAAGGGTATCCACCAAAGTTTGTTAAGATAATCCTTTGGTTTTGACTATCTGAGTTTTGTAGAATTCCTCTTTTGGTTTTCCTTGCATCGACTTTGTAGCCATTATACAACATTGTAAATTCAAAGTTTTGTAAGGTTTATTTTTTTGAAATATAAAGTCGCAGGGTTTCGATACCATTTGAATGGTCTAAATATCATTACTATTTTAAATCCAATTATTTAAAAAAGCATGGAAGCCATAAACAATGGTCTTACAACCACTTTAATATATTCATTTTTTAATATTAATAAATGGTGCCTTCCTTTGGCTTTGTGACTCCAATAATAAATTTTGTTGCACATATTTATTGTATACTATTGTTTTTAAAACAATGATTGTTTCCATCATCGATGGTATTATGGCTGTGAATATGGTACTTTTTTTTAATGTTAATGTTGTAACTATTTGGTGAATACGATCGACGTGTATCGATATTATACCAAGTCTTTGCCTCTATGTAGATAGTGGTGGCCATGATATGGACTTATGACACTATCATTACTTTGTCTTGTTGAAATAAATAAATGACCCTTAGGGTCTTGTAATATCCCTAATTTTGACCTAATAATTACGGGCATAAGCCCCATTGATTATTATGTTACTTTGATGTTTAGTTGGTATATTACGTCTAAGACCCCACTGCATATGAAAATGATGATTTGCTTGATATACTGGGCATAGGAAAATTACATATTTTTATGTATGGTTACATGTGCTGGGCGTGGACCCTGAAGCACATAATTTATGAGATGTTTTTTGTTGAGCGAGGAGTTTTGGAGCACATGAGCAATTCATGTTTTTGTTTGAGCGAGAAGCTCTAGAGCACATGAGTGTTGATATTTGTGTTGAGCGAGAAGCTATGGAACACATGAGTTATGAAAACATGTGTGTTGATCATGAAGCTCTGAAGCACATAAAAAGAGAAATTTGGAAGTGTTTGGCATAAGCCCTAGATCCTTCCAAGTTGATGTTTAGCATAAGCTCTAAAACATCAAATACTGTTAGAACTTGTAATATCCCTCTTGTAAAAGACCTGTGAATGTGTTGTAAACTTTTCACATATTATTGTAATTATCTTCTGGTGAGGAGCCCAAGGCCAAGGCCCCGCTAGTAAGACCTTGTAATTTGATACTATCCAAAGTTCTTTAGGAAACTTAAGGATTGGATGCAGCTCGACGACAGGTGATCGAATCCACTAAGGAAGATCTCAAATAACATCCTAGGTTGAAGTAAGCCTAATTGGACTAACTTACCTTCTGGGGCTTTATCTGCGCCTTTTTGACAGAGAAACCATGATTTGGTACTTAACCATAACTTTGTTTAAGCCTTGATAGAAGGAGTTGCACTCATTCTTAGCATCAACATAAGAGTTAAGTACAAAGAGTTAATATGAGGAGAAGAGCATCCCAAGGAGCTAATGGTCAAATAGTCTCCTTAAAAACAACAAGAGCCTAAGTACTCTAGCGCTTACTTTCATCTCACCCTAACCAAGGATATTGGAAGGAAAATATCCATAAGGGTATTATATATATATATATATATAT